>WEIS01003577.1:0-10023 GCA_013389965.1 Todus mexicanus | reverse complement strand
CTGGTGCAGCTTCAGGCTGTGAAGCCGCAGTCTAGACATGCAGAACAATTTGGTCTAGTCGTGTGCCAAAACCAGGAAAGGAAACTGAGAAAAGAGCTCAGAGAAGTTAAGCCCAGATTTTTGGAGGCACCGATACTACGAGAAAAGCTCCACTTGAATAGTGTGAATAGAGTAAAGACAAGTTAGTGTCATTTGCTGACTCTGCATTCCAACTCCTCCAGGACAAATTAGAAACAGCTTGAACACCTTACAATGCAGGGCTTTCCCCACCCTTTATTGCACCTGTGTCTACGTGTACATACAGAATGATCCCTCCACTGTAGTAGCTACAAGGACATAAAAAGGATGCATGTTTTTATCAGACTGGTTCCTAGCAGGAATTTGCACTCCACACAAAACTGGCAGGAATCAGCAACAAGGCCCAGACCCAGAATGTCTAACTCTAAAGCCAGTAGCAGCACATCAGAAATGCAGAAGCAAGTGGCACTGCAAACACGCTGCTCACGTAATTTTGGGAGGATGACACAACCCATAGCTTTTCTATCAGTATTTTCAAAATAATTCAATTTAAGTAAAAATGCAGCATCTTCAGAGAGGAAAGACGACAAAACTCAACCTCATGGAGATACGCACAGTTATTTTAAACCCGCAGCTAAAAGGAAGACTCAGATGCAATTTTATTTCTGTGTCATATTGTGTGATACACAAGGATCAGCTCTTTTGGTTGACCTTAAAAGGGGTCTTCAAGTCAGCGACCACTTGGCTGGCAGCAAAGGCAGTGAACGTGTTTACATCTATTTCCTGCGGATGGCCAGAAGGGTTTCTCTTCTCCCTTGCTGACACATGTTCAACCCCCAAAGCTGTTTTCTTCTGCTCTCCCCCACCTCCAGTAAGAGATGCTATGATTTACCATTGAGCTGAAGCGTATCTGCTACCTGCAGGTAGCACACGGGCAGCTTTTTCCATCCTTGAATAAAAGGAGGTGGGAGAACTTCAAGCAAGCCATCTCTCCCCAAGCTTGGAGGCTTCCCAAGCCTTCTCTATAAGCTGTTCAAAACACGTGTTGAGACAACAGGTTTTAAACAGCTCCTGGAAAAGCTCTGCTGCTGGTTATCAGGCTCCACTTCCTTCTTACCTGGAGTGCAGTAAACCTCCGTGCTTTCTAAACAGCCACCAAGCCCACCATGAGAAAGGGCACGGAAGAGACTTGAAATTCAGAATTTCTACCCTCGTGCAGAGAGCGTCCTCCAGCTCTGCCCCATCCCCTTCCCGCCTCCCCTCGCAGGTTACCTCCAGCTCAAAGCTCTGGGCAGAAGGCTGCCATCGGGTGCTACTTTGGGCTTCCTCTCCTGTGTTCCTGGGGCTGGTCCGAGGCGCGTCCCAGCGGTGCCACTAACAGGTGGCTTTGCCCGTCTGCTTGGCACGGCACTGCCGAGCGAGCGGGAGCGCAGCAGAGCGGAGCAGGCGGCGCGCGGGGAGCCGAGAGACACGCGCAACACTTACTGTTTATGTCAAGGCCCTCGGCCCCCAAGGGACCCATTTTCACATAATCTATAATTATCTCTTCGCTTTAATCGCCTCGTCACTTCTGAGGCTCTCCTGGGCACAGGAAGAGGAAAAGCTCATTAACTGAACCTTTTCTCCTCTCTCCAGCCACCCATAGCTTTTAATTGCTTGGTGTTGTTATTATCTATCAGTGCAACTGGGATCATTTTCATAAGAAAGGGTGGTGGGAAGGAGGGAGGCAGGAGTGGGTCCCTGAGGTACGCACCACAGACAAACCTTTGCTTTCTCAATTATTTATGCCAGCTGAGGTTTTACGAGCTGAATAAATCCATAACTCAAGTTTATTTTGAACTGGCAGGCCATCCCAGGGGAAGTGTTGCCCACTTGCCGGCACGCTCACGTGCCGTCCTCCGAGAGCAGCCGGGACATAGCGAGACATGTGTCATCCAATTCCCCATCGGTCGCCACCGAGCCGCCGTGCGCACTTTGGTAGATTAGCGGCAGCTCCAGAGAGGAGGAGGCTGTGAAAACCCCAAATTGAAGCCACCACCGAAGGATGGGCTCTCCCAAAGGGCAGGCCGGCCTGAGTCAAGCCACCTCTCTGCACAACAAAGCCAAGCCCCAGGGGTCACCGCTTCAGAGACAATAAAAAGGAGGGGAAGCAATAAACTTGGCAATCATCTTGAAGCCAGGGACTTGCCCGCTAAACAGCACCAAAAGAGCGTCCATATCTAAATCACGCTGACCTGAAAAAAATCCGCGAAGCCCAGCTGCCTGGACTCGCAGGTGTTTTGTTCGAGACGTGCCGCGGCTGAGCACGCCACGGGTTGCAACTGGGAAAGCCCTTCCGCAGGGATTGCACAGCCCAGCGTTTATGCGAGCGACAGCCATCTGCGGCACGGCCACCCAAACACACGCGCAATACCGGCACGAGCCCGTAATTCCCACCACGGCAAGGATGCCGGCTCCCACATCTCTGCTGCTTCACGCTCATTTCCAGAGCTGGTGGTGTTCACAGAAACGGGGCTGGAGGGAGAGAACAAAACCCCAACCGTGCACTGGAGCGCTGGGCTCGCCTCTAAAAGCCCTCGCCGCTCCGAAGCGGCATCCTTGCCATGGATGCTGGAAGTGGGTCTTTAAAATTCAGCAGCCTTTGTGCCTGACCACACGCAGCGACCTCTGGTATTTTCTGCCAAAACAGTTCATTTGTCTCGCACAACAACTAATCAATTCCCGAGGCCATCCATCACGGGGGCTCGCGTGAGCCGGCCCGGCAGCGGGGCCAGATGGTGGCTGCGTTAGTGGGATTAATACAATTCTGATAGATTACACGGCATCAGGCAGCCTCCCGAATACGAGGGGTGTCCGCTCCGCATCCCGATCCTTAACAGAGCCCCGCTCGCAACCGAGGTTGTTCCCGCGTGTTACAGGAAAGGCTGGAAGTTTCTACCAAAAAAAGGCTTCTTCAGCATCCCTTGGGACGGCAGAAGCGTAAAGCACAGCTCAGGGAGGTCTCCGTGCCCACCAGTGGATGTGACATCCATGCCGGTCCACCGAGGCCACGCGGGAGCAGCCCACGGCACAGCACAGAAGAGCTCCTCCAGTGGTAGTGGAGAGGGGCACGGACATTTGGCAACGCTATTTCACATTCTCCATTTGCCAAGTCAATGCTTTCGCGTGCTGGAAGCGCTTAGAAATTGTCTCTCCCTCACCCCTCCTTTCAAAAAAATATTGAAAGAATTACTCTAAAGTTGAATCTCCAGCGCTACGGCATTTTTGGCATCTGCCTCAGTTTGCGTCTCAGATTAGATTTGTATTGGTGTCGCATCCGTCAGCCTCATCTCACTGCTCATTTCCCAGGTTTGTGGAACAGTAATTACAGCTTTTTGATCACGAAAGAGCTCAGCTATTACTAGTTTTGTTCTGGTAAAATGACCAGAAAACTGACATAAAGCTTTAGGTAGAGTGAGAAAACCCCTCCAAACACCCCTGTACCCAGCCTGAAATCAGCGATAATTTCTAAATCCTTCCTTCCTGGGGAACCTCCAAGTCCCATCATCAGTCACCCGCACACATTATTTTTATGTAATGCCCGAAGTGAGATAAGTGATTTGCAGAGAAACACCGAGGCAGAGCACTATGCTAATACATTCTGCAACTGCTCCCCATTAGTCACTGGGGGTACTTGAGCTCTTTATTGCCAGGGTTTATTAATGACTCCTAATTGATGACCAGTGCCCAGCACCCCAAAGTAAATAACTGCTATGCCTCATTAGCTCAAGAGACCTTCTCCTGATTTGAGGATTGATCTATGAACACACAAATTGCACTGATTTAACCGAATCTCTTTCTAAATGGATTTAATTAGATCGGTATAAGCTGTTTCTATGGATGCTCTTGAATTTATTTGGAAATTGGTGCAACGTACTTTTGTGAGTCAGACTGACCATTTTTCTGACTTGTTCTCAAAGCAGAAACATTTGAGATAATTCATGATAAGGCAAAATCAGCCCTGGCACCATCCCAGCTCCTCCTACTTTCGATCCACCCGACTTCAGGGTAGCGTATGGGTAACTCCACTTCGTTCAGCTTTTAGATTTACACCCTAAACCCCAAGCACTTCATTCCGCAAAAGGGATGTAGGCAGAATTTCAGACAACACAGTTTGAAAGCGTTGGCATTGCTGCTTTGCTCGGGAATTTGCTGCTGCTGGTCAAGTGATGGTTTACACCATTTGAAACAAGACCTCTCATCTTGCTATTACACAGCAGCAGCTCGGAGGAGGTTAACTGTTTGATAAACTGCTCAAAAGCTTCTGGGAATAAGAAAACAAGCAAACCTGCTTAGGTGAACCTTCCAAACTCAGCACACTTGCATTCTTGTCTGTCTCCCGGTGCAAGGCAAAGTTGTGCCGATGCCAGCTCCAGATAAATTAGACAGCCTTTTCCTGCCTTCGCATCAGCGGAATCCTAAAGGGCATATGGTCGGCTGTGTTTGGCAGAGTAATGCCTGCTGAGAAATTGCTTTCAGCAGTCTGTCTGAACCCAGGGCTGATGAGGACTTGAGTTTCAGTTTTTAGTACACAAAATAAGGGTTTTTTGCTTATTCTGGCTTCCCTAATGCAAACCTGTAACTAGAAAATATTTATCCTATCAACAGCCTTGGGAAACGGAGACTAAAGTGGTTTAACTTACATTCCAATTTTCGCAAGGTTGTAAAGCTTCAGTAGGCCCACTGTTGAGAACTGAGCCCATAAAATAGTCCACATCAACGTTTCTTCTCTCAGATCTTAAGTTTTGAGGCAACATAGACACACTGAACTTACAGCACAGGACTTGCTTGTAACTGTCAATGTATGACAGTATCACCTAGGTTGAAAAAGTCCTAAAAGATAGAATCATAGAATCACAGAATATTTAAGGCTGGAAAAGACCTCTGAGATCATCAAGTCCAGCCTATGACCTACCACCACCACATCAGCTAAACCCTGCCACTAAGCGTGGCTGCAACTTAGAACGCACCGCGTAGCTCAGACTTGGCACCCAACACTGGGCAGCGCTGGTATGTTCCACTTCTGTTAGAAGAGCCCAAACAGGATTTAAACCACAAGATCAAACCATGGGATCAAGGGTGCTGGCCAAGACCTGCACTGACAGAACNAGAGCCAGAAGGTCTCCCCTGAGCCTCCTTTGCTCCAGGCTCAACAACCCACGTTCCCTCAGTCACTCCTCGTGCCTAGACTTGTGCTCTAGACCCTTCCCCAGTGTCACTGCCCTTCCGTTTGCTTACACAGAACAGTCACATCAATTTCTACCTGAGCTCATTGTAAAGAGTTCAGAGCCAGCTGCTCAAGATTTATTTTTCATTAGTTTGTGACAAGTCAAAGAAATGCTGTGCTAGAGTCTTAACACTTCAGGGATGTTCTCAGCAAGCTTGAGAGGCTGTGTGTAGAGACATCAGTGTTTATGTTTTCACTTTCTGGGACTAAAATGATGCAAGACATTCAATAAAACAAATGGGATCACACACACCAAAATGGATGACTGCAACGTGACAGCAAACACTGCTCAGAAATTTAGTCTTCCCCGTGCGTTCGTCTTAACTAAAAAAACAATGCTGTATTCTGAGAGATCCTCCAGACGATCGTTTAGGTATTGGAGTTCATATTATACCCATGATTAGCAGTCTAGAACAGTAAAAACCAACCAAACAAGAAAACCCAGCTGTCCTTATTCAGTAGCTAATGTCACTTACTACCTGCACCCTGACAGTTTTTAAATAGCAGCCATGCTAGGTCAGGAAATGCCTTTCTGCTATGCTGGCTGCAGAAGCTAGAAAAAAATTAATTTGATATAGGGTACAAACTCTCCCTGAAGGCAAACACTGTTCAGCATTAAAGCCTTCACCGAACAATCCTTAATGAATGTATTGGTAAAGAAATAACTACTTGAAAAAGGTAGTGTCTGAATAGCTTTCTATTAAAAAGTATCCAATATTACCTTTTTTTTCTGAGCCATATAACTGAAAAATGGGAAGCCTTGCCCTTCCCCCACATCTCCCGCTAGGGAAAGGTTACTACCTGGCAATGATACAGGCAGTTATTGATTTAAATGATTATGGACCTGAAAAGTTCTTTCCTGTCATTTATTATCCTGTTGTAGTTGCCACCACACTTGTGCAATATTAAAAAAAAAAAACCACACAGCTTCACAAAATGACATTTGAAAAAACTGGTCTTAACCGAAGCCCAGCACAGATAATCACCTGATTGTTTCCTCTTGATATAACGAGCTGACAACTGGGCCTCCGAATGAAGTTTTGCTTTCCTTTCCCCTCTTCTCTGCCATCTGAAAGAAAAAGAAAGGTTGGTCCAGCATCCTGGCTGCCACCCCATTGCAGCTTGTGTCACCCCTTTGCCATTTCCCACCCCTTCCCCTGCCCCAGGGACGGCATCAGCCCTTTGGAAGCCTCATCATCCCGGCAGACAATACCCCACAACCCTTCTCCATCCCAAACAGCTGGATGGATCCCTCAGCAAAGCGGATCAATGCTCCTCTGAAGGTGTCCCAGAAGGGTCACCTGAAAGGTAGCCTCGGCAGCCTTGCCGTGCTGCTCGCAACGAGCCAAAGCGTTGCCTCCGCAGCGCTCCCAGCCCTGCCCCCTTAGGACCCAAAAAGCTGAGCCTCTGTGAGGCAGCATAATGTTCTGTTGCTAGATTGCAAAGCTTGCCTTTATAAATCTATTTAATATAGATTTAAAATTAAATTTTATAATGGGCAGCATTTCCAAATGATTTACTCCCAGGAACTCTAGGATTCTGAATGATTCCCACCGTAATAGAAATGAACAATTAGAATAATGATTGATCGATACGGAGCCTCAGGCCTACCTTTTCAAAAAAACCATTCTGCAGCTCGGGACCTTCAACTGGCTGACTTTACATTGATGCCAGACTTTCAGAAAGAGCCAAGTGCCTGCTGTCTGAAAGCCTGACCCTATTTGAGGGGGTGCAGGGCACCAGAAACCCTAACTCTTTGAGGACATCTAGTATCTCAGCCTTTGGTAAATAATCCAAACTGGTTAGCAATTCGTAGCAGTAATCCCTTATAAAACCAGCCCATTAATTGCAACGTGCTGCTGTCAGGGGACAGTTCTGTGGCTTTCCACGACGAGAGATTATCACACCTAGGGTGAATAAAACTAGAAGCTAAGGGAAAGCCGTCCCACCCTCTAGCAGTCTCTCAGTAGCTGCAATACATCGCTGATTACACCAAAAAAGTGTTGCTGCCTCATCAGAATCTACCTAGAAAGACCTTGATTTTATTTTTTTTAATAAAACATGCTTACATTTGTTTTTCTTCCTGCTCCCTACATTGCTTTTGTTTTAAATTTAGCTCCTGTTTCCCCGTAACGCATTTACATTCTGCGCAGTTTAAGCCAACCAGTTCCACCTCTCAGCTCTCCTGTACCAGCTCAAATCCATAATATTTGGGTTTGCTGGCATCACAGACACACTTCAAGATGAGACTGGAGACTGGCTTCAAGAAGCATTCTATAGCAAGCAGGCTTTCTCTAAGTTAAAGATGACACCAAGTTCTCCTTCCCTGAAAGGGCTCCAGAGTCTTTACAGTGCAATGCTCCTCTTAAAAAAAACCAACCAAAATCAGCAGAGAATCTTCCTGTCCATCAATTATTTCCACGCCACTTCAAGAAAATTAATTTCAGATCATCTGCTAGCACAGGCAGGAGATATTTCTATACAATGAAGCTATACTCACAACTAGTCTGTCGCCTTTGATATTGAGGGACAGTGGCCATTCAACCAGTATCAGAAACTACAGAAAATTTTTAATCTATATTCTTTCATCTCTTCCCACCACAGTTTTTGGTTGTTGCTTTTTTTTTTTCCCCCAAAGCCAGAAACAACACTCGAGAAAATACATTTCATCTTTCTAGAGGCAGAAACTGTAAAACGGGTTGCTTGGATTAAGTTCACCTTCTTTGTACAACGAGCGCGTTTCTACCAAAAGATTAATCACGTTGATCGAGTACACGTAAGGTCATTGGGAAACTCAGCGATAAAGGCTCTCCCCAAAACGCTCAGGGAAAAACTTCTCTGGCTCTTAATCCATAAACAGGTTACTTTGTCCAAGTAGCTTTTATCTCCTCTCTTTCACGCAGAAATACGTCACTCAATATTCAATTCATGAATGTTGAACCAAGCTTATTTCATCACAGACCTCAATATGCAGAACAAGTTTATGAAAAACGTGCAGGAAATCTCAGCTATCGGCTCAGGATTTCACGTGCGCCTCTTCTCAGCAAAGCCAGCATCGTGGCTCCACCACTCACCACCACTGGACTTCCCAAAGGGGGCTCTGTTGAGGCTACGAGAAACGCTTCTTCCCAAAAACCTTCGTTCTGCCTCCATGACGATACAACCTGGTTTCTCTCCAGCTACCCTTGACAAGTTGCCTATACCGTGAGCTCATCTGCCCGCTTCCAATATCTAGACTATCCAGCCTGCCAGGGACTTGCACGCAATATCTGAGCACGACGCACCAAACTGGGTAACGACAGAGGCAGGACGAAGCCTCTGCTCCTTCCAAACCACGTCACAGCTATTTCACTGACAGGAACCGGCGTCTTTATACGTCACTCCCATGAGTTGGTGAGGTGAGCAACACGCAGGTGCACTTTCCTTCTCAAATCTCTTGATGGTTTCTACAGCAGCGAAGGGCTTTTAGGATTGGAAAGACAAAAGTAACACTACATATACACAGGTAATGACCGGTGAGTTTAAAGTCACATTAGCTCGCAAGCCACAATGAAATTAAAACCTGACGCTGCACATTCTCTCTCTCCTCCGTTAAAAAAAAAGGCACTAATAATTAACTATGTGGCTCTCAATTAAGCCAGCTCAATTTCTTTCACTGCTGGCAGCGCTGTCCGAAAGCACTGCAGATACACATGTAACTAATGATAGGTAAGAAGTAACACAATCCTAGGCTCCCATAATTTGCAACCTGGATCCAAGAGATGACAGCAGCATTATCCGCAGTCAGGACCATCTAAGAGAGACGCTGTAGAAAAGGCAAAATTAGGGTGGGCTCCACAAGCATGAGTGGGTCGCCCTCAAACTGCCAATTAAAAACGGGGAGAAAAAAAGGGGAACTCGTGACAGCATAGGAAGAAACCTTGGAGGATCACACTCAAATGCCAAAGCACAGGCAGAGACACATAAGAGGTCCAGGAAGAGACGATAAAGAAGAGATGGCTTAAGAGGCATGGGAATTATCTGGGTTTTCCCCCAATTCTTGCCCACTGATTCTTTGCTGCTCCTGCACAATTAAGGCCGGTATCAAAGTCACTGTTACTCTTGACAGAAGGTGGATCTTTGGTACGTACCACAGCTTGTAAAAATCGCCAGCAAATATGTGCTTCGGTATGCAGCGTACGTCCTCATTAAGAGACATTTTCACCTCCTCTGACTCCCAGTGGACTCTCAGACTGGTGCAGGGAACTCCGCTAAACCCAGGATGACCCTTCTCAAACGTCTCCAGGAATGTCAGGAGAAAAGCCACACTCCACCCAGAACAGACAGCAGAGCGTCCTCATCCCTGCCTCAGCACACTGTTTGTCAATAAAAGAGCGGCTCGATTCCAGGTACAACCGCATCTCGACTGGCTGTCACTGACAATGCAGCTCCAGGCTGCCTCAAAGCCTGACAACCACTTTCTGAACAAAATGGAAATACAGGGACTAATATTTGCTAACATCATTAATTCTTTTTTTTTTTTCTCCACTCCCCCTTCTTCCTTTATCCACGATGTCAAGCTGTATACCTTTAAATTGTTGTCAACCATAAAACAGACGTCATGTCCCAGTTCAGAGGTTAACATATAACGACAGACACATTAAAAAACCCTGTCCAATGCCTCACTGACAATTTCAGCTCCATCTTCTCTTCAATGAGACAGTAGCTCAAACTCACTTATAAGCTTTAACGACATTAAA
>WEIS01003576.1:6588-20333 GCA_013389965.1 Todus mexicanus | reverse complement strand
TTCTTATAAGCCCCCTTCAAGTAACTGAAATGATGGAGCTCTCAGAGAGCTCAGCACTGCCTAGTCAGGTTGCTAATTGATGATAGTCCTTTTCCTTGTATGGATCTATGTAAAGATCCCCTCTGCTTAGTACTCACGAGACTTATTTTCAGTACTGTGTCCAGCTTGGGGCTCTTAGTTAAAGAAAGACACTGACAAATTGGAGAGAGTCCACTCAAGGGTCACCAAGATGGTCACGGTGCTGCAGCAAACACTGCGGGAAGAGAGACCGAGAAAACTGGATTTATTTAACCCTAGGGAAGAGAAGGCTGAGGGTGGGTTGTCATGCTGTCGGCATCTACCTAATAAGGAGTTACAGCAAAGACTGAGTTACATGCTTCTTGGACATGCATAGCAAAAGGAGAGTAGATGTGGTTACAAGTTGCAAGAGAAATTCCAGCTAGATGTATGGAAAAAAAAAATCTAACAGGACACTTAACCAGTAGAACAGGTTGCCCAGAAACATGGTAGGATCTTCATACTTGGAGATATTCAACACCTGACTGGACTAGGCCTTGAGAAATGTGAAGTAACTTTGAAATTAGTTATACTCAGAGCAGTAATTCTTTCTCCACCCTTAGCTTTCAGCATACCTTTCCCTGAAAGCTCACCTACAACTTATGGCAAGGTAATTGCCTTCTCTGGGCACAAGCATTTGTGAATGCCAGGCTTCATTACCAGAGAGTGCAGGGAGCACATTTAATGATGCATGTCTATGTTTGGCATCTCACAGTGCCTCACAGTGCCCAGAATCATGAAGCTGAGCGCCCTCCAGAGCTGTGACAGCAAGTCCAAGATCAATAACTTTTCCACAGCAAGGCAAGATGGAACGAACATGGAGGCATTGCTCCTTTGCAGGCAAACTAATCCCTGCTTTTCCATCTTTTCATGTTATCCGCCCGCCACAGAAAGCTGCTAACTAGGACTTGGAAAGTAAAATGTGCATTAAAAGAACAGGTTTGGCAGAGGGAACATCTGTTTGTAAGTAACTTCTTGTTCTCTACATATGATAATAGTTACGGATTAGTGTGCAGAATACTGAACTTGTTTACAGCTCTTAGGAACTGTATGTTTTGAATCATTAATAAGGAGTGTTTTTAAATGCAGAATTTCTCATCAATATGAGCGTTGCTATTTTTCCACTCCCTAAATAGGTGCAATTCAGTTTGCAAATTAAAATACCAGTGAGATTCACTTAATGTCACTCTTTCAGCAGCCACAGAGATCAACATTTTTATTATCACAGTCTGTTCTACTTGCTATGTTGATATTCATGACAGTTACCCGGCGAAAACCAAACCATTTTCACATGATCTCTAAAAGATATTCCAGGTTTAATCTGACATGACACCAAAGGAAGTAGGAAATATTTGCTGGGAAGGGGTGGGTCTACTGGTTTAAAACAAACCTGGGAAACAAAGAACCTAAAATGAAATTATCCCCAGCTCAGAATATGTATCTATTTACACTTTTTTCTCCTTACAGCAGGGTAGCCCTCTCTAAGGGAGGTGGGTTAACCAGAAGATTAATGAAGAGGACTCTGTATCTAATGCTCTGCCTTAACAAGTTGTCCATGATCTAATTCTCACCTTAGTCAGCCCAGAAGCTTTCTCCTCTCCTTGCCTTTTCACTCTACTCTTTAGACAGCCCACTCTACTGTGGGGATATTGCCTTTAAAAGCAATAAAAATAACTTTTAGTAGAAGCATGTATGTGTAAATCCCAGCTAATCATTACACTGACTTGAGCTCTGGATAGTGTTAAATGGGTATTTGTAGAGCTGTGGATTTGCTGAGCTCCCTGTGTACAGCACATGGCACTTGGTTATTTCTCCCTGTCATTTTCAGGCAATATGGCCCCTGCCTTGATGCTTATTTTCTCTAGATTGCAACATGAGTCCCCCAAATGCCGCCACTCCTGTGTGTGACTGGGAGGTCTGCATTCCAGCTCCCCATCTGAAGCCCGTCAGAGCTGGGAGCCAGAATAGTCCATGACATATTCCAGTAGGAATGCCTTTTAAAAAGAATTTTTTTGGCAACACTCCAAACACAGCAAGTGCGGGACAGGGATTTGATTTCACCTCTAATGCAAGAAATGCTCATGTGAAAGCTTCTCTTCCAGAGAAGAGATTGCAACGACAGTTAAAAGTTGTAATTAGTTTTCTGGCGTTATCTGATTTCGATAAGCACACACATGCACCACACCCACACATAACCACGCTCACGCCCTGTTACAGCGGAACTAACCTGAAGAGAACTGGTAGTGTATTTTTTCATATGTCAGAAAAGATACTCAGAATTACTTGTGGATGGCTGGACAAGTTTATCAGACAAGATGACAAGAAAAAGATATTAAAATCACTAGAAAGTTCACATGACAGTATTTTGGGTTTCTTATTACTACTTTCTCCAGTGTAGTATTTGAGGGGGGGAAGATTCTAGCTGTGAGGTGGTCTCTGAGGAAGGGAGCCGAGGCCCACTGCCTGGCAGGATGACCTCTCCAAGACAGCCTTTAAGCCAGCTTCCCATGAGAGAACATTTTTTCACAAAACAACTAGCCCATCTCTTTCCCAACCAGTAGTATGAAATTTGCGTCTTCTGTCTCAGATCTATGAAAAAAAGGTTGGTTACCCAAAGAGTGCCATATATTTTTTGAGTGCATAGCCTGGTCTCATGAAAAAATGGACCAACAATCCTTTTCATGTCTATGTCCTTAGACTTTCAGAGCTATTACAGTGAGAAGTAACATAAGGGGCTGGGCCAAGCCACTTTGGATTGTTACAGAAAGGCTTAGGCTCCTTTCTGGAAACAAACCACTCAAACAACGCAGATTTTGCCTCATAACAAAGGCAGAGTGGCTCCTTTGCTATCTCTGGTGGTTTGTGTGAATGTAAAAGACATGCAGACACAGCAGAGAAAAAGAGATAGCAACTAAGTGCAGACAAACAAAGAAGTCTTCATAGCAGGAAAAATCCCCCCACCCTAGTACAGACTTTTGGCTGGAAGATAATGCCTTTGTTCCCAGCTCCAAGATGCTGTCACTCCTATATGATTTCTTCTGCTCTAAAAGAAAGAGATTTCTGCACGTGCTTTGTAAATGGAAGGGATTGCATTAAACCCTCTGTTTATTATCATTTGTTCTTAACATAAACTGCCTGCAGGGTCCTTCCTTTCAGCCAACAGCTTGTCAGAGAGCAGCAACAGTATACTGAAGAAGTTTGGTGTGTTATTGTCTCCCTGTAAACCAGTATGGATCCAAAGGAAAAAGAAGCAAGTTGTACTGGATGGATGCTGGAGCAGCTGATGAATGGCTGTCTATATTGGAACTGATCGGATATTTGAGCTTTGATAACTTTGTAGACAAATGTCCCAACACACTGTTAAGGAGTCCCCAATTAGGATACAGCCTGTGGTGGTTATAAGTCTGAGAGGTCCTCTTAAAATGATTACATCTACCTCCTCCTATAGAAAGATTCATACAGTAAAAAAAAAAAAAAAAAAAAAAAAAAAAAAAAAAAAAAAATTACAAAAAACCCCACTTAAAGACACAAACGTTCAAATCCATCTTCCAAAACCAAAACCACATATCAAAATGTTATAATTATGAATATTTTAAAAAGCTCAAGAAGATTTCCATCCAAGAGCTCAAGAAGGCTAAGACATCCACCTGGGCCTCAAATTGTTATACAAGTATATCTACTTACAGGTATGAAAACATAAAAGAACATGAAAGGGTTGTTTTGTAAATGAGAAATTCTGAAACTTCAGAAGTTAAACATCTTTGGTAAATCCATCTTCTTCAATGCTGAACACTGGATAATCTACAAACATAACTGAGAAGTTCAGGTATCTTGAACTCTGCCTTGCTCCTCACTGTATCATGGTGTTTTTTACTCTAGTGAAGACCCCAGCATTACAGAGACACGAATCTGGGCCACAGGAGAGAATGACAGTGTATAACGTCAGCCTCTGATGACAACTCCCACAGGAGTATAGCTGACTGTTTAAATGTGAGGTGCCATGGCAGCTCGGTGCCTGACCCTATCCCCTGGCTCGAGCTGTAAGAAACTCTTGTTATTTAAATGTCAGTATGGGAATTCTCATGTCCATTGCCACAGGCTTATCAGAACTATTGGTCTTATCACCATAAGATAAAATTATTTAAAACGAATAGTTTAACAGCTAACAACCCCTTGCCAAATTGTGCATAACTTCTTGCATACAATGTCTTTCTAAACCTAGAAATTTATTAAAAAGGGAAAGAATACATTAAAGTATTAGGGTGATGGAAAGCTAATGAAATGCCTTTAACTTAGTTACCCCTCTGAATGCGTCAGGCAGCTCATTTTCTGTCGCCAGCCACAGCAGGCAGATCTGGAGTGGGCTTCTTTTGCAACTGCGCACTGTGTGCTGAGAGTATAAACATGAGATAAGAGTCGCTCCAAAGCTGGACGGCTGCGTCACTGCATGCTGCCGGCATCTTTCGCTTTCAGCCAGCAGCACAGAGCAGAGGGGCGAAGGATGGGAGCCTGCTGGTAACCAGGACTGTGCAGCTGGGACAGGGGCCTGTGTTGAACTCTTGAAGACAAAAGGCTTTCCTGTACACGGAGAGCATTTTAAAAGCTCCCTCTCATGGCCTGAGAGTTCGCAGGCTTGGTAAACAGGCTTTGCTAAAGCTATTTAAAAACTTTCCTTGCCCAATTTGAACACAGTGGCCCAGTTCAGGAAAGCAATGTTTTTCTCTGGAGTTACATCCTGACTTTGGCTGTACTGAAGCATTTTCTGAGAAAAAACTTTGTTAGCAGTCTAGCAGGGACCTCCTCCCCTTCTGCACCAAGAAGAGGGGTGGGGTGGGGTGCAGGGCCAATGCGAATGGCTGGGGCAGGGAATGAAGAACCAGGAAGGGGAGTGGGATCCAAGGGTCAAAGCAAAGATCCAGGATCTGCATTTGAGCACAGCCAGAATCAAGACAACAAATATGTTGTTACAAAAGAGTCCCTGGGATTCCCAGGGTGGCTATGGCAAGCCAAGTGCTCTTGGTAACACCCAAATGTGCCTGTGGTGGCAAAGAGCAGCTTTAAATATCCTTGGCCCTTGCCCAAGTGCCAGCCAGTTACAAGTCAGGATGGTCAATTTTTGACTGCCAAATCCATTCCGCATAACCTTCCTTGTATTCACTAAGCAATTTGGAACTGGATAAAACATTTTCATAACATTCAAGACAGCAGAGTATGACACTGATAGCTAACACAGCATGGCAGCATGGCTTTTGCTGATCCACATGCTCTCTGCAAATGCCCAGTAATTACCAGCAGCAGTAAAATAACTTCCTCTTGGTTCTCATTTTGCTATCACCATTATCCACAATACGACTGTGCCCACATCTGGATGGCTGGGGAAGTATTGTTCTATTGCAGGAGTGCCCAGGGGCCAGAAACTTGCTGTGGTAGGCACTCGTGACCCTAAAGAGCTCAACACTGCAATGGAAGATTAAAATTGAAAGATAAAAGATCAAACTTTCAGCTGAATGCAGTCTGGATTCAGCTGAAGGAGAGGCAATAAGAATGACAAGGGCCAGATTTCCCCCCCCATGTTCACTTCTTCAGACTTGGACACCGTGATGGTGTCTACGACACTATCATGGAGATGAAAGCATTTTCCAGCTATAAGTAACCATCTCTGGCAAAAAGAGTGGTAAGGAAGTAGCCAACAAAGATTTGATGTGATACTTATGACATATTTATGTCTCTTCGTACTGTTTGAATGATGCAAGGAACATAACACCACAGTCTTTATCACTGAAAGTCTGCTCCAAAACTGTAGTTATCACTGCTCCTCTTGCCACACATGAAAGCATTGCAGTGACAAGATGCCTGTTGACCACTTGAGCTGAAAACCTGATCTCATTCTTCTTTTTTTCTATGGGAAGTCCCTGGTCAGATTAAACACATCATTACTGCATGAAACACAAAAGCACAGCTCTATCATTTATTATTATAATCTGTCCTGGGACATATTTCATATTTCAGAGGTGTTAATCCCAAAATACTACCAAACTTTCTTGTCATCACAATTTCCTTTTATTTCAGAAACACAGTGGTTGCAATGTGAGTGAATGTTTTCTCTATTTTTTGTTCTAAAGTTGCTGTGTAGTCCTGCATTGCAAGAGTCATATACACCTGGTCAGAAATTTTTGACTAAATTATTTTCCCTGAAAAAATACCTCACTTACCCTTTTTGAAGCTACTTTTCCTGAAAAAGTATATGCTGTACAGGAAAAGTGGAGAGAGGCTAGCATTTTCTTCTTGGATGAAAGAGCTCCAGGTTCAGGTTCAATTACTATTTGATTACCACAAAAATAGCTAATCTTTTCTCATGTTCTTTTAGAGAAACAAAACCCAAAACAGACAAAACCTAAAAGGCCCTGATGTCGACCTACTAAAAGAAAGTTAGTCCAGCAGAGATAAGAGGGCTCAGGACATTGTCTGGTAAAGTTCTGAATGTCTGCTGGGATGGAAATGACACGGCTTCTCTGGACAGCCTGTTCTAGTGCTGAACTGCCCTCATCGTGAAGATTATCTTCCTAACATCTGAATGAATTTCCCTTGCTGTAGTCTGCACTTGTTACCTTTCATTCTATCGGTATGCACAACACAGAAGAGTCTGACTCCCATTACTCCAGTTTCTCAATTAATTTCTTCAACTGGGGAACCCCAGGGTGGACACAGTCCTCCTGAAGTGGTTTCACAAGTGTGGAATAAAAGAGAAGAATGACCTCTCTTGACGTGCTGGCTATAGCCTTGCTAATACAGCCCAGCATGCTGTTGGCCTTTGACACCACACATGTAGAACACCCCAGCTCCTTTCTGAAAAGCTACTTTCTAGACAGCTGACCATACTGAACTGCTGCACAAGGTTATTCCAGCCCATGTGAAGGACTTGGCACTTGCCTTTGCTTATGGTCAGGAGGCTCCTCTCAGTCCATTCCTCCCACTGACAGGATCTCTAAATAGTAGCCCTGTCCTCCAGCGCATCAACCCATCCCTGCAACTTGGTATCATCCACAGGTTCCAGTTGTTAATAAAGGCATTAAACAGCGTTGACACCTGTATCAGTCCATGAGGAACATCACTAGTAGCTACCTGCCACCAGATGGATTTTGTGCTGCTGGTCCCAACCTTTCAAGTCAGACAGTTCAGCCAATTTTTCATCTACTTCACTGCCACTTAACCAACCCATATCTCACCTTCTTACAGAGGCATAATAAAGATTTTTGGGTGTTTGGAAGATGCTTTGAGAGCTGCAGCCCCTGTGTAAAAAACAACACAATAAATTTGGACAGACATATATTTGTAACATTTCTGGAGTGTTTGACTTTGCGAATTAACTGAGTTTTTGTTCACACAATTTTATGTATATTTATAGCAAGTAGGAAGTGTTGACCTGGGGCTCAAAAACTTGTAAATGACGGGGGGCTCTTAGGGCTTTTCGTGTGTGTTTGTGGGGGTTTTGGTGGTTTGTTTTAGGGTTTTTTGCTTTTTTCTCATGCATGCTTTGAAATCCCACAGTTAAAAGATGCTACAGGAATAACTGAGAGTGATTGTTTCCAATGAATCTTGCTAACTGTTAACTGTAGTAATCAATACTCTTAATGTACTCATTCTCCACAATCTGCTGCCTGCTGCAGTGGATTATGTGGTTATTCAGATTTCTCTCCATTTGGCTGCGCAGTTCCATGTCTGCTTTTCCTCTGTGCTACCTGTGGTTCATGAAGACAGCCTGCCCAACTGAAGCAGGCACTACCCTCCCCTCTTCCCATTGCATTGGCAATGGCAGAAGCAGCACGCCTAACTTTAGGACCACTTCAATCTTTCCCTCTATTCTTTCCCTTCTCACACTAGGCCAGGCAACACCAAAAATTAATTTTATTTACAGTGCTGAGAAACTTGGAACTCAATTCGAACAGATGATGAATTTACTTCACAACAGTGATTCATTCCTAACAGTGAACGGGACAGCAGGGGGGACAGATAAACTGCACTTGAAGAGGGAAGGCTTTTTGCAGAGAAACTGAAGAAGGCTTATTGAGAAAGCTCAGGCGACCTTTACTGTGCCAAAAAGGCAGACAGGGCTTTCAGTGACACTGTTAGTTTTTGTCTTCCAAGGATAAAATGTTCACTTCCAAAGAGGAGGCTTTTGTGCTAGATAGAGGACTAGCTGTAGGTACTGGGGACAGATTTGGATGGTGGAGAGTCCAGCATGTCACACACACACACATACACATGATGAAGCTTACTTGCTGAATGGGTCAAACACAGTGGAATCGATGCAGCTTGACTACCATTATTGCCCATTGGGATTGAGTCTCACCAACAGAATAGTGATCCCAGAATCGTAGGCTTGTAGCAGGAGTTGGTTTTGAGGTGCATACTGAAATTTCTGTTTTGTTTCTGCTTAGTCAAGGAGAAAGCTTCGTGACAGCTTTCCAACAACCAAAATTAGGGAAATATTCACGATCTTAGGAGGCAGGAGAAGTAAATAATACACAAACTCACGGAAGAGCTATTTTGAGAAAAAAAAGCCCTGTATCTTCCCACACAGCAACTGCAACTGCTGAAGCTATTCAGTAGCCTGCAAAGTTGCTTTGAGTGTCTGGATGAAGACCGGCATTATCTGAGGAAGGGAAGTGTGTGCAAAAATAGCAGGAAGTGGAGTCTAGAGAGACTGATGCCATTTTGTTGAAAAGCTCAGTTGGAAAGCGTGGACACATAGCAACAGTCACAGAATGAACCCCACTGCACAGATGTTGGGCACGGTGCTTAAGGCATTACTGGAATGCACTCAGAGATGATGGGGACATGGCTCGTCATAAAAGCCCATATAGAATTAAAGCTTTGTAAAATTTGGCTTTGTTGTAAGTTCAGATGGGTGTATCTTAGGGTGGAAAATAGTTGCTTGCTTTTGTCATTGAGTTTACAACATACATTGGGACAGAGAGACCCAAGAGAGCCATGGTCCATGGTGTTCTTCCTCTGTGAGGACAATCCTCATAGCAAGCCATGTACCTGACAGTTGGATAGTATAAGTGTTATTATTTAATGCTAATGCAAATATTTGCATGATATTATGAAAGCCTGTAAATTAAAAATGAATGGCATGTTTTAAAAGAAATCCCAAAGTTGATTGCTAATTAACTGCCCATAGACAGGAAACAAATTGAAGTTACTTTTAGGGTGGAAAATGGCAATTGTCCATTCAGCATGACATCTGCACATGCTTGTCAGAGAATGAGGAATATTAAGGTCAGTTCAAAGAGGTTGTGGTTTTCATTCTGTTTAGCATGAAAAAGTGACAACTCTGGTCAGGAACACTGCTATCTACAGAAAACATCTTGCTGACTCCTGCAGACTATGGCTCAAACTCCTGTAACATCAGCTGGTGTCCCTCCAGAAATAATTTGCTTCCTGATGCACTTCTTGAAGATACAAGACACCCATTATTATTATCAAGCCTTGCCATCAGCAGTCTCAACTCCAGGGTACAGTGGTGATTAATATTTGCGGAATGTCTGACAAGGTTTGCCCGCTGTGGAAGAACAGGGTGCTTATGCCACGCCTAACACAAACGGGTCGTGCTCTCAATTCAGGAACATCGGGCTACACGTGATAGAGAACATGGGAACATCGAAACTGTTTGTAAAATGGTGTATATGTTAAGGCCAGGTATTTAAAACAATATATACCATCAATACTGAATCCACTTCCTTCATATTTGCCTAATTATAGTTCGATAGAATTGGCCCCTGACTTCCCATGCTATATTTTTTTCTTTTTCTTTTCCTTGCTTTTTTATTACATCCTTTCTCAGCACCCACCAGCCAAGCTTGAACTGGTTTAGTCCATTCCATTCACATTCATGTTCACATTCTTTCTATACTTTCCCTGTATTTTTCTCAAAAAAGCACACATCCCAGCCTGCCTCACAGTGTCACAAAGCTCCACACATACCTGTTACATCTTTGTTCCCAAAGTGACTATAATGGTCCAAAAAAATGGGAGTGGCACTTCAAACAAGTGGCACAAAGAATTGGGATGCCTTGGTGCAGTTTCTGGCACCACTCATAGTGAGTGGGGTGGACCTATATTGTCCCCCAAGTCAGTGATAGTTTTTCTGATAAATGAATAATATCAGGTCAGTTATATGGTGACAGACACTGGCTGGCATCCCCGCTCTCGGGCCTCAGAACAACTAAAAGTTTTCAGGTGAGTTCAGCTACCCAAGCAGCTTAGGAACCAAGCAGCCGATCTTGCTGCTGGGGCTGACAGCGCACTACCTGCCACCAGCAGAACCCAGGTTTGCTGTTCACGAGGTGGATTTCAATGGGGTTAAAGGAACTTTTACTATTCTTTATTTTACAATCCAAAGGTAAAAGAGAACAGCTTTGATGTGTAACATGTATGCTGCAGAGCACATTGCATGTACCCATATGGGGTATGTCCATAAAGACTGCACTGTCATTAGCCAGAACAGGAGCCAGCTCCTCTCTAGAATTCAGTACCTGCAGGCTTTTTGGAAGTCTTTTGTGATGATAATCTTATGCATATCAGCCTTTTTGGAACTGCACTGCCCATGACTGACAAAGGCTGTGCTGGACTCTGTGCTTCATTGGTAGTGTGGCGGGAAAAAAGTATCAGGCACCTAAATTAAGAAACCAGCAAAGTAGTTATTATTTCCCTTTTTAATATCCATGTAGTAATCATGGCAGAATAATATACCTTTCTCATAAAAAGGCCTTCAGTGAAATATAAATGATTAATAAACCTGGAAAATAAAGACAAAGCCACTGAAAACTCATGAGGCAGGGTGTTATTAAAATGAATTCTAATTTTGTTTTACAAAAAGTGTACTTCCTTATTCCCAGTGAGACTATTTTTCTTTCCCTGAATCACACGGCTTTTCACTTCATGAAAGCCACTCTTTACATAGAAAGACACATCTAGTCTAGTTCATTCAGAGGTTCTGTTTTCTCCTCAGCTGAGATGGCTTAACCAACTCTCTCTTCCCTATGCAGATCTGTCTTCATTTGTTTTCCAATATGCCATTCAGAACAATTTTTCTGCTTTCAGGACTTGTTTCACGACTTGGTCTTCAAACCACCTCATTATTAAAACTCCAAGTTACCTTTTTTTCCCTTTTTCCCAATCCAAAGAAAATTCATTCAGAGTTTAAAGCTAAAGACGCTGCAAGCAGAGCCTAAGCTTTTTAATTAATATATAATTTAGCTAGATTCACCACTTAACAGTGAGTTGCCAAGTTCCATGCATTAAGAATTAATCTTGCCCCTCTTAGTTTTACATGCAGTTTTCGCCAACACAAGCACTGTTGCTGAATACCAGCACGCTGGTACCTGCATCTGCAAGGACTGAGACAAGAGGCTCGAGCCTAGCACTTTCCACTTATTATAGCTATTTTTTTCTGAAAATTGCTTAGGAGAGGATTAAGACTATCTGGCTGTAAAACTGTCTCTTCCCAAACTTATTTTGGTGTTGCAGAGAGCTGAACTGACCTAAGCTGAGAGAGCTTTGGGAAAGATTTGGCCTGCTCATCAGTACAGTTCAACCAAAGGATCAACTCTATTATCTAGACTCACAAAAGTAGGCACGCATCTCATCTGAGAGCTGGCTTGTTAAAATACCTGACAAAATAACAACCAAACTTTGGCAGAATAAAAGGGGAGTGTATTCAACATAGGCAGTGCAGCAGGTGACGAGGGGATACACTGACTAAAGTCTGCCTGAGCTGGCCATTTGTAATGGCAGAGAAAGTTGTTTACAAATGTTAACAACTCCTTGAAGAGTGTTTGGCAACAGAAAACAGTTAATCCTGTCTGTAGAAGAGGAATCTACACTTTTCACGGCTTAAAAAAGATACTTCTAGCCTGCCAGTGACAGTATTTAAGCAATGTAACTCAGCTTACCCATCTCTTCCCTCATTCCAAGAGTAACCGTCAATCAAGATTTCCACCCTTTTGTGTTTCTATCATAAATTGTAACCAGATATTTACATTCACAGAACTGCTGAGACAAAATCCACCGGCTAAGTTCCTTGTCCTACATTAGCTGTCCTGCTAAGGCACAGCAGTATCTCTGATGAACTGATGAGCTGCCCATAGCCAAAAGTACTGCTCTGCACTGCGAATGGCTGGAGAGTTCCCTGCAATTCACACTGCTGTGAAGAGACATTATTAGACAGCTTTGTCACTCTCTACCAGGTATCTGTATGTAAATGAGCCTCAAGATAATGAAGATAGGCAATTCCATAGTCAAAACCTGGTGTAATAACATTGCTTCAGTGGAGTTACTCTGTATTTAAAATGGGGAAAGTGAAGTTGGAATTGAGACCACTCCTAAGGGGTCAGTAAGTCCTTTTCTCACCTTTTTTTCTTCCTCGAAGAAAGACAACAAAACGAATAAAAATGATACTGGACCAAAAGTAAAGTGAAGTGGCTCTTGCATACCATTAACACCACACACAGTATTCTCATAAAGAACAGGGAGTTTCCACCTGGGAAATTCCCTCAAACTCTATTTTTATCTTCATGAGAGATGTGCATGCAGCCAAGTAAGGGAATACAAAGGATACAACTGCCCTAAAGGAAGATGTACCTTTGACTGAAGAGGGAGAAAGATTTTTCTGAAATGAGAGTTACTATTATCTTTAAATTTAACAATAAATGTAGCGACAGATATCTTAGCAGTCAATGTGGCCAATGCAGGCTAAGACATGAACACCCCATGAGACACATTCACACTTTGGCTTAGTCCAGTGCAGTAAAATCTGTAATAAAGGACATTTTAAAAAGCACAACACAATAGAAAATAGAAACACCAAAGCTTACACAGGAGCTCTGAGACTGCCTAACTTACACCTCTTGTAGCCCTAAGAATGCTCTGTAGTCTGGCTGCTTCCATACTAGGCAGGGGTCTCTGATGTTACCTATGTCACACCAAGAGTCCCACCAAAATCAAGATGACATTTCTAGGCAGCTTTTTGCAATGTAGCAGCCCAAATATTGGCATTTTGTTTCCACAGTCCAACACTGTGCACAGCGGTGGTGAAAGCAATGAGTTTTGCTGCCATCAGGAACCTGGAGTTCCCTTTGCTCTTCCTCTCTCCTATCTCTCGGTGGATTTTTATTGACTGTTTTTTTTCTTCTTCTTCTTCTTCTTCTTCTTTTTCTTTTCCCCTTGGAAATTTCCTGAACTTCTTCCTTCTGGATACCAAGAGAAATGTTGGGCCAGCAGTCCCTGTCTGCTCTAAGAACGAACTCTTGCCTCCACCACGGCCATGAGGGGTTTTGGTACTAACTTCTACTGCACAGGACCAGGCACTGGCAAGGGCAGTACGAGAGCTGAATAAGACCTTCAAGATATGATCCTGGGTGAGTGCCTGGACTGGCAATCCAGGGGCAGAACAGGTAAGACTTGGAAATAAAAGGACACAGAAAGAATCCCCTTTTAAAAATCTCATCTTCACCTTGTGGAAGTTAATGTAATGGTGCGATTGGAGCAGCCAGAGCGAAGTAGCTCCACAGCTAGTCCAAGACACGGCTGGAGAGCACTCCCTTAGCTTTCTGCACACAAACTTGCAATGTCTGGCCTGACTTCTGAGACTGGGTGCTGGATTTAAGACCTGGCCATCAAGCGCT
>WEIS01003575.1:0-10651 GCA_013389965.1 Todus mexicanus | reverse complement strand
CCATCCTAACCCAAACCAGGATAGACTCAGATACTTCTGTGCCACTTGTGGTACTTTATACTGCTGGAAAACTCCATGTTTCTCTGAACTAGCTTCCCTCGTCAGATGTCTGTCAGCCTGCATTTGGCACAGCATCAGAATTGTTACCTCCACAGCTGTCTTTATTGAACCAGAAAAAAATTTCAGAGGCTATAGCATGAGAAGTGCTTAGAAATGGTACCTGAAAGCATGAAGCTGTGGCATTGTGAAGCTGAAATTAAAGAAGTGGTATATTCAGATTTTCACAAAACATAACTCAGAGTTTTGCTTTAACAATTCTATGTTGGTTTCTCCATTTCCTCTTCCAGTAGGAAAGTGTCTACCNATTTCCTCTTCCAGTAGGAAAGTGTCTACCCATATGTTACTGGGCTTAGCTGCAGCATACATTTGGGTCTCTGCTAGTCCCAGGGACACCTGGAAGATGTGTCAGTCACCATTTACCCAGCTTTTCCGGGGCTGTGGCTCTCACCCTCCCTAGTGAAGTTTGACAAAGACTGTCTAATGGTGCTGTTATGATCACACAGCAACCTTCAGAGGCCAGAAAGGCACTGCAGGTGCTGGAAGATCTCGTGAGCTACTATCAAATAAGTGAAAGAAATGAAGGTAATTGCAGAGAAGGATCTAGTAAAGAAAATGAGCAAGTCACGTAAGTTCATGTTTTACCTAGGCATGTTTAATCATTTCCCATGATAAATGGCCACTGTCTGTTCCTCAGTATCAGTGTTGTTATTGTTACAATGAAAATACTGTGACCACTGTGAGGCACTGAAATTTATTTATGTGGCTGATATGGTTTTTGTTGTCTCTACAGCAGTTACAGCCCTTTATTCATCCACAGATATTTTTGAACAGATGTGTTTTCCTGACCCAGAAAAACAAACAAAAAGTGAAATCCACACCTGATGCTTTTAAAATTGAGAAAATTCTTAAAGCCATCTGAGCATTTTTTCTTTTAATTTTAATTCTAAGAACATATTCCCTTGAAATAAACATGAGGTTAGCATGAGTGGTTGGAATTAGCTGCGTGAATCCTTAATTGCTCTGCCAGGTCTGTGCTCTTCACTGCTTGAAGATTTTGAAATCTCCAGCTTTCACTTCTGTAGGTGCAGTCAAGCTGGTAAGATGCTGCATACAGGTGGCAAACCTCCAACATTGTGCTCTTTCTCTGTTGCCTTGATTTATTGTCATGTTTATTATTTTGTAGTCAAGCCAAAAGCCCAAAGTAATTCTCTTGAAATGCAGCAGTTGCAAGACACTAAGCGTTTGTCTTCTTAAAAGCTTCTCATGATCTTTGAAACAGCTGGAAAATACCTAAGGGAAGGGAGTTAAATGGCAGGACATCAGCAGAAGCTTGCAGTGGGGGTCAGTGCCACAGACGGATTTTAAAACAGTTGACTTTATGACATAAACCCTAACAGCAGTGCTGCATGGTGTGATTAATAACTGCAGCAAGTGAGGTAGTGTTTTATGCTGTGCTGAGCCTCGCTAAGCCCAGCAGAAACTCAGACTTATGCAACAAGCAAGATATATTGAGGTAGAGAAGGATCAGGCAAGGGCTTACTGGTGAAAGAGTGCTCGGAGTAGAATGCACCCCCTGGTTTTGGAGGCGTTTGCTCAGTGCTGAATGAGGACATGATATCTCTATGGTGTCTCTCTATACTGTAGCAGACCCATGTGTTCCATGGAATTACTAAGAACCATGCTGCTGGTGATGCTTGGGTCGACCTGTTGGCTTTGGGAACTTACTTCCAAGTACTACCTCTGGAGAGTGATGTCTTCAGTTTTGCCTGAGGGCTGCCTGCTGAAAAGCAGGCCAGAGGTTTGAGTATGCTTATGTCAGCTGTGACTTGGGCAGCCCAGCACAGGTAAAGAGGGTTGTGTTTCTCCATCCCTTACTTCTTAGGGTCTTCCTGCTAAAATCCAACCTCTCTTTTGTGTTTGTGGCAGATGCACGATATCTATGTTTTATTATAAAGATCAAGCAAAATAGCACTGGCTGCTTTCCTGTTTGAAATCACCAGGAATGCTGCAATGCTGAGAAATACCTAATAATACTGCTGGTTAGGGAGCAGCCTCTTCCATGGGGCGTGGGATAGCTCTGCTGTCAGGGGTAGGATTAAACAGGAGCACGAAGGAAAGGAGGATTGCCCAGGCTGAAGTAGAGGAGGAGGCTGTTCTCTGTCTTGTTGGGTAAGAGGCAGCCGCTGCAGTGTGCTGCTGACTCATGTAATGACCCTTGTGCTAATGCTGTTCCCTATCATTTAACACAAAAATAAAACTACTAAATTGAGACCAATTTGAAACATGCGTGGTTTGCTTTGGAAAACACTTAATAGCTGCTATACTTTTAACTCTAGGACTGTGATTGGAAAAAGAGGGAGAAGTAAATACTTGAAATTAACTTATCAATATTAAACCGTTATTATTGAACTTTCCTAAATTCTACCCAAATCTTGGCTCAAATCAAACAGCTTCAGATAATTTGTGAGAAGTGGAAGGTGAAGCTAAGTAGGAATAGAACATGAAAAGAGTGTGCGATTATCTGAATGGAAACCAAAGTGTTTCCAATGCTCGCAGTAGTTAGTGAGTTGCTTTGAAGGATTTTTCAGCCCTCAAATCCTTAGTGCTTTGAGGCAGTGATTTTGGCCTTCAAATGAGTAGAGAGCAACTTGCTGCCCTGACTGCAGAATAAATGTTGAAAGCAGCGTGAGTACAATCTATAGGATTAACAGCCAGACTGGTCATAAAGCAAAAATCTTTCCAAAACAAGTTATTAAGAGATCTCATGATTACTTAATCATGAAAAAGTAGCCTACAAGGCCGGAGTGGTTCATAGTGGGTTCTCACCTTTTTACAGTGCCCAGCCAGACCCTGTTTTAAGAATGTGGGCACTAACTTCTCAGCTGCAGACAGCAGCAACTCTACAGGCGTTTGCACACTAAAGCAGACAGTGACATTGGATCAAAGACTGTTTTTCCTTTTCCATGTCTACGATGGGCCATGTGATACTATGGGAGGTGGGAAAATGCAGAATGGGCTCAGTGCAAGTAGCATCTGCAGTCACAGGGGACGTGCAAGTTGTATCTTGATCCCCGAGAGCTCATCTTAACAAAATGCTTTATGTTACTCCATGCTGTCTTGCTTTCCTGCCGCGCATTGTATTGCTGCAGCTTTCTTAAATGTTAAACAAGAAGGCAATATCCCTCAGATGACCCTCTATAACAGCGCTTGCTGGATTGAGAGTCTGGGCTGCAGTACAGCCTGAAATCCATGGTTTTTTAATAGAAGAAGTGGTAACAGTGACTTAGTATGGATGACAACTGGAATTGGTTATGTCAGCTCTAACTAATGACGTTGAAGACCAATAAGTGATTCTTAGATTGGTTTGGCATTATTAGTCTCGTTATTAATTATGTAGACATGACAGCAGCATTAGTGCTAGTATTAACCATCAAAATAAAATGGAATTGTAGTCATAAATCTCACTGATGGGGAAAACTTGAAGGATTACAGCCATTCTCCAAAAGAAAGGAGAGGAAATGGAGTGAGTCTGGGGGAGGAGTGAGATCAAGGTGGGGTAATGTCTGGGGAAGGATACCTGTACGCTGAAGATTGTGCAGGGAAGGAGCCTGAGCAGAAGAGGGCAGGACTAGGGTTAAAGTCTGCCCCTACCCTGTGTGGGTAAAGTTGCGTTCTTCTGCATTTTAGCAGGAATTATGGACCCCATCGCCCTTGAGCCCTGCTGTCTGCATACTGCTTCCCCCTTCCCTTTGGGACTTTGCTGCCAGCTTGATATCTAGTCTGGGAAGTGCTGCAAAAGGGTTCACCATTGTGTGAGGCTGGGACAAGCATCCTGCACATCTTCCAGGGTGCTTGTGAAAGCCTTAACGCCTGTGAAGAGCACGGGGATTGCAAATGGCAGAAACCAATGCAAACTGGGACAAACACTTGCCAGGAGCAAGCTCTGATTTGAGTGCTGCCTGTGGACAGGAGGAAATGGAAGCGAGCACAACTATCCTGCCCTGAAGGGGTGGCAGAGAGATCCTTGCTCAGCAGAAGAGCCACCTTTGCTCCTGGGTAGCCGAGCCAGCTCTGACTGTGGTAAACTGCTAAGATGAGGCAGTGCAAATTACCTTCTGCCCTGCAGGAAGGTGGAAGACGAAGAATTACATCTCGGAGGGATGTGTGGGAAAGACACAGTTTCCTGAGGTCGTGCAATTTGCACAGTGCTGCTTGTCTGGGGCCACATCTCATTAAATTCTGAGCCTTAATGAGCTGAGAAGCCTGCATCTGCCAAAGCTTGCCATTGGGGTCTGTTCTGCAGTGGCACTGATGTGGCCACGCCTGGGTGCAAGAGTTCGTGTCTAAAAGGGTTAACTGAGGCTGATGGTGACTGTCGAGGGTGGACTATGCTCTGCCCTGTGCTGGCCTTCACATGAGAGCTGTGGGTGTGGGTTGCATCTTGCTCAGTGGTGAGAGTAATGGCTCTATTTATAATGTCTTAAATGAAGTGCATGATAATTTAATTTGTACATCCATTAATACTATCTACTGCAGGGTTTGTTCTTAATTATATCACTCTAAATGGAGTTTTTAGGCATATTAATGGGCTTTCAATCCTGCTGCCAGGCACAGCCATGTTCATCCCACACATGGTTGCTTGGAGAAGCACCTTTCCGCTCCAGTAACCTCACTGCCCTAGTTGAAGAGGACTCCTCCTGAACTTAGAGTCATTGCTCAAAAATCACCTTTCCTTCCTTAAATGACCAGAAGATTATCATAATGGATATTTCCTTGGCATAAGTGTGGGAGATGGGATGGTGTTGAGTCTTTCTACGGATCCTGAGGGCAAAGGGCTCCTGTGGGACTTACAGTCCCAGGGCCAGGAGCTACCTCAGCTCCCACAGTTTTCCAAGGGAAGCTTATCCTGCAAATAGGAACTGGGCACCCAAATACCTTTGTAGGCTCGAGCAGAGTTGACCTATGAGTGAACTGATAACCTGCCCTCTACCATTGATATGAGCAGGTTAATAAGCATCTATGTTAAGTCATGTCTCATGGCCTGGGTTACAGCTGGGAAGCCAGCAGTAAAGGTGTGTTTGTCATCTGCCTGTCTTCCAGAGATTCTAAATTATTTGAAAAATTTAGAGTCTAAACTTCAGAAATAGACAGAGAAGCTATTTGCAGGGGTGTATTCAACGGTTGTGTTAAAAATGTCTTGACTAGCCACTTGGCAGTGCCTCAGTGTCTGCAGGAAACTGGGGGAATTATTTGCCACTTTCCAAAGATGTTGGTGAGGAAGCGATTGCTGAAAGGTGCTGGATAAATGTGAGTAATTACACAAGTCCAGGAAAGTCAAGGTTCTTTCTTACAGAGCACACAATTATTTAGTATTTCTTGTAGATGCAGATAGTATTTGCTGTCTGCATTAGCTATTTCTAATCTTTGAAATGAAGCCAGAATTCTTTAAGAGTCACTGCTTTTTCTGAGCTGATGCTGGCTCTTTTGCCTGAGGAGCATTTGAAATCTGCCAGAATGCATGTATTGTCGAAAACAGAAATTGAAAACCCTGTACAGGATCTGCTGCCCCTGTGAGTTATGAGCTTTCCCAAGTCATCAGCTCTGCTGATGAGCAAGCCTGCTCTCGTTGTCTGCAAGAGCTGTGGATGGACAGAGGCAAAAGAAATCCTTCTCTCTCCCTCCCCCCTCCCACCGCCACCCAAAACTCTCAATTTGTGTGGAAAGAAGCTTTTGACACAGGCACACGCATGCATACACACGCGAGCGCTTTCGTGCCTCCCAGTGACCTGCCTGCTTCTAGCTGTCCTATCTTCCCGGGGAGCTGGAGCTACTGAGACACAGAAGTCGGGGAGATCCTGTACCCTCTCTGCGGCTGTGAGACCAAATGAATAAAGTGAACAAGGTTTTGAAGATCCTGAAGAAGTCATCGAGGAGGAGGAAGAGATGGAGAGAGGAGCTGAGGGTGGAGGAGGAAGGGGAGAGCCGAGAACTCTGTGACCCGGGTGGTTTGTGCCACCTGCACCTCTGTACTGGTGGTAAGGAAACAGGGATGTTCCTGCTCGTCTAGAGAGAACGTACCTGTTTGCTATCATTGTTTATGTGACAGGAGAGCTTCTTACAGCCAGCCACTGCTGTTGTGCTTCCTGAACTTAGAAAAATATTGGTGGGAGAAGTGGTAAAGGCAGGGAACTGGGACTCCTGTGTCTCCTTTATAAGCATTCCTTTGCTTGTGAGGGTGGCACTCCACATCGGTGGAGTGGGGACAGTAGGAAGTCGTCTTCTTTCTGGTGGGATGGTGTTCCTCAAAGTGCAGGGAGAACTTGTAGCTCATTAAGATTTTGTTCTATATGTGGTGTTGTGTTTTTGAGATGTTTAAGCCTGGTTGTTTATCATGTGTGTTTGTGCAACAGTAAAGCAATGGGAAATGGACAAATTTAGGTTCCTGTTTTTCTGAGGAATGTTTTTGTCTGCAAAAGTGTGCTACAGCCAAAGTTGGTCTGAACTCATGTCCATTATATCCATGTTTATCTTTCAAGCAAACTGTGTTGTGGCTGTAATACCTTTGAAAATGGTTCTGGTTTTAGTCTATCTGAAAAAAAACCCCAAACAAATGGGAGAAGAAGGGGCATTTTCATAATTCACTGACATCTCCAGCACACTTGAACTGAGCCAGTAGCTGTGTCCCAGCAGAGGAAAACATGAAGGGCTGTGCATTTGGCCATCAGGCTCAACTTCTTTCAATCTGCATTGCCAGCATCCAAGGGATGTGAAGTGCTTACGAAACTACACTTAAGATGAAGCACTTGTCTAATGTAGGTCACTGTTCTTTCCACTGTTATATTTGGTAGTTTGTTTGCAATAGTATTTTGCAGCTTTTGAACATTTTACAGGCGTGCACTTAATCTTTCTCACCCACTGAATTTGGTTGAGCTGCTTTTCTGACCCTGTCCTGGAGCGTCTGATGGCTCCACTCTTACAGGACCTTGGGTGACTGGATGGCTTCATTTACAGCTGGAGACATGGAGCACAGAGATGCTATTGGACTCACCCAGGATGGCACAGATAGCGGCAGGGCTGGGCATTGTCTTCTGAGCTTGAAGCCTGAGACAGTGCCATGATAAGCAATGCTGGTCACTATCCTGTGCTAGTGACTATCTTGCTCTTGGCTTCCATCTTCTATGTGAAAAATGCTCTCTGCTACAAATAGACGTTGAAAAGGCGGTACAGATCAAATGGGTGAGCAGTAGCATGTTGGCAAACACTGAAGTGAAAGTGACATGTACAGTTCAGACGATCTTTGTGCTTTTGTGTATAATACCTTCTATAATTACTCCATGGCAATCAGGAGATCACACCCTTGCACACCTTGCTGCATTTCTCTGTGACTTGGATCTGGCCTAAAGCCAGTCAGCAGAGAGGGCTTTGAATGGGACTGCCCACAACCCTAGTGGGATTCAGCCACTGGAAAATTCTTTAGGAACCTGTTTCTTGGGTCCCTCCTTCCTATCATAAGCTATGGTGAGAACAGGATATCCCTTCCTGACTGGGTGTTCCTTGCTTGCAGGATTTTATTTGATTTCATTTACTCATCCATTCCTTCATTCCACTTCCTCTTGCTCAGACTTTCCTGGTTTTCCTCCGACTTTCCTGGTTTTCCTCCTCATGTAGTTCAAGAGTGTGAGAAGTGGTTTTGACACCATTTTTCTAGTAAAATATACTCAAATATTTTGCTTAAGCATTTTGTTATATTTTTTAATATAATCTTTAGTTAGAAATTGATCACAGATAAGAAAGGAGATTGAAACTTAAAATACTTAGGCATCAGTAAGCAAGGAGGCAGTGGGGGATGCTAGCTAACCCTAAATTGACAGTTCTTGGTATTGTTAACCCTCTGTGTATTTTATTTTATCTTTTTAATGGACAGTTGGCAGCTGAGAAAGTTCACACCCACCCCTGAGCTCTCCAGCTGCCTAGGAACACGGTCCCATCAGGACTGAGTTTTACATTCAGTCTGTATCCTTCCTAACCATCTGCTAAGTTTTTGGATGCTGACCCAAGAGATTGAGTGGTTTGGTTATTTTTTATTTGTTAGGTTATTCTTTTTATCAAAAGAATGGCACAGATTTTTTTGAACCTGCAATTAGTGCCAACCTGTACGAGCAATACTTGTTAAATGGCCGGAGTCCATCTCAGCTGGACGTATGGAGTGGACCTCTCCCTCTGAGCTATGTCGCTGGGGTGCTTAGCAGGGAAAGGAGAGGAATTGGTGCGTCTGGAGTCAAAATAGACATCTCAAACCTGTGAGATGAATTCTTTGCAGAACCTGTTCCTCCCTATTGACTGTAAGGGAAATAGAAGTGACTGGCTAAGATAAAGGGGTCTCATGTCCCCAAAAATCTTACAAGCCACACAGAAATCAGCCCACAAATGTGTGACTATCGAAGAAAATTTTGACGTTACTGCCTGGATATGCTTTTGGTGAAGAGCCCCTTTCACAATCTCTGCTGTTCTGTAACAGTTTGTTAGCCTGAGGCTTTGTAAAAAGCTGAACTGATAGCTTTTTATTTATTTTTTTTCTCTTCTAAATACACGATAGGTAGTGGGTTAATGCCCTTTCTACCATCTAGACAACACTGATAGAGATGGATTGCCAGAAAAAAACCCCCTGCGTCTGTTAAGGCAAATTGGGAAAAAAAGTAGTGCATTCCTGCAGTCAGGTTCTCTGCTGGCAGTTATTCCAGCCAGTTATATGTTCACAATAAAATGTAAATGAATGCAATCATTTATTTTGCAGCCCGGAGGCCTGGTGGTATGAAAAGATAAGAGAGCATTTTCCATTGTTTATATGGTGGAGGTGGCTCTTTTGCGTCTGTTACTGTCTCCCTGATACCTTGGCAGCATCTAAATGTTGCCTTTATTATTAAAAACACATAAATGGGTGTCTAATATCTTAAACAGATTAGTGTGTTGTTTACAGAAGCCAGCCAACCCCCACTCCCCGCAGGCACTCGGCATTCATGTGCAGTTCGGGTGCAGTGCACAGAGAGCAGAAATGCCTTCGGCTGGCCAAGGACTGGCAAAAAAGCAGTTTATGCAGAGACACGAGGCAAGGAGCTGATGGGCCTGTAACATCTGCAGTTGTCACTGGTCAGAGGATGAACAGGAGGGCTTGGGGAATGCTGGTGAGCTGCTCCACCAGAGGTGGGAGGGAGGAACAAAGGGAGGATGGAGAACAATAGGACATGACAGTGGCATTGGGATAATCTCTGATCACATTTAAGCGTGTTTAATTGGCCTGTCAGTTTTTCACATCTCATGCATTTTCATAAGGATTCCTCTTTGCCTCTTGTTTCATCTTCTTGTAGCTCCTTGGATTTCCCTACGGACAGTCTCTCTGGATTTCTTTGTTTTGTTCCCTCCTCCTCCTCCCCCCATTTCAAAGCAGTGCTGACTTGCTTGGCTTTGTGGTGTCTAAGCAGAAAGACAGATTCAGCAAAGGGGCTGTTTGGGAAAATCTCACGTTGTCCTCAACAGAGGAAGCAATTTGGTATGGGAGGGGGGATTGTCAGAGACCTAGATGTGCTTGCCATCTGTGATAGTTCTCTGCACTGAACTAGGGCTCTGCACGTAAAGCCACAGGCCAATTGCGTTTAATACTATGGGGAATTAAAATTTATACTGAAGGTATTTATATTTTTTTCCCCCACTAGTCCCTCTGAAAGCTAAGATACATGTATCCTTCTGATTTTCCACGCAGTATTGACTAACTTAGAAATACAAAGCTACTCAAATAAATACATTCAAAGGGTTGTTGCTCAGCCTTTCAGATCATCTGTGTTAAACTCCTACCCTTTCATCGCTAAGTGATGCCAACCTTAGTTGCTTCTTCCTCCCACAAGAAATCTCCCAGGTGCATAATTAAAACCAAACCATTCTTGTTAAGCCACTGGCTGAACTCACCAAAATTATTGCTGCATTCCTTGTGGCTTTGAAGTTCATGAGTGCTGGGGCTTGGAGGGACATGAGGACCCACACAGCCGTAGCTCTGGCAGGCAAAGGAGATGAGGAGCTGCAGTGATTGCTGACAGGCTCCTCTCAGAGCCAGTCTTGTCTCAGCTGATCATTGGTGTGAAGACAAACAGCTTCAGAGAGATGCCTGGCATAGAGTGGGGCCACAGCAACAGAAAACTCCAAAACTTCATGGCCAGGCTGTACAAAAGGTTTGGGTGCTGTAGATGCCTTTGGGTTTGATGAAACTTGATAGCCTTTCAGAAATGTCTCATCATCAGGATTTCAGGGCTGGTGCTCTGGACTTCCTGAACAGACATCAATGGGGTGTCCCAGATCCTGGGCAGAAGAGCAGCTGTCATAAGGCACTCTGTGTCCCATCAGTGGGGTTATTTTCACATGGCTTTTATGCGTTTTGTGATGACAATTTGGTTTGTGGCAATTTATTGTCCTGCATGTTTGTCTTGTCTGTTTATATCCCATGGGTCCTGTTGTACAGCAGTAAATCATTGTAAAGCTGATAGTTTAGCTTCTAGCCATAAATTCAGATGCTGGAAAAAGAGATTCCTGTAATCCTGTACCT
>WEIS01003568.1:0-10211 GCA_013389965.1 Todus mexicanus | reverse complement strand
AAAAGTGCTTCCAGATCATTTGGAAACGAGCGCGCTGGAGAATGGCAGAGTGAGAAAAAATTGCGTCCTGCAGCTCAGGAGTGAGCTGAGCTCTGAGAGCAGCAAAGCTGGAAAGTTTTAGTGGTGACTGAAGTCCAGCTGTCACCCAGCAAAAGCTTGGAAGAGCTTTGGGTGTGGGCAGTGTCAGCTTAGCAACCTTCCGAGCTGGTCTCATATACTGAGGGTAGAATTGGCCTAATAACATCACTTAGTGCCTCATGTGGTGGGGAAATCCTCTGGGGCTGCATAGTTAGGTTGGAGTTATGGGTTTCCAAGCAGCTTGCGGGGAAAGAAGGTGACTATTTGGGGTGGGCTCCGAAATACTCCACTCACTTCTCCAAATCTTTCCAGCCTCTCTGAAGTTGGTGGGTATTTGCAGTTTCGAACAAGTCTTGCGTTATATTATTGTAATAATACATTTTTATAGGAATCTTACTGACATGCTACTTAAATTCCCATGAAACAGAGTCCATTTTTAAAGAAGGGAAAAAAAAAATCAGCCTGGTCAGGTTTTTTGTTTTGCTATTAAAAGAAAAAAATGTGCATAGCTGCTTGGATTGAACCTGACCGCTAGAACGGGACGGGGTTACCCAGCGAGCCGCCTGCCGTGGGGCAGCACGGGGAGAAGCTTGTGGAGATTGACATGTGAAACAGGGATGGTCCATCTCTGAAACTGCATCCTACATCTGTGAGATGTTGCCTTGTTAGAGAGACTGAGCAGGCGATGATTTTCCCTTGCCCAGCAGCAGCTCGCCTGCCCCCACGCCGTGCAGTTCTTGTGGACATAGAAGCACTGCGGAGGCTCTAGGTGGGCTGAAAAATCCTCTTAGGAGATGCTTTTCCAGCCTGGTGCTTATTAAGTTTTGCTGGTTTGGCTGATATATATTTATTTATTTATCTATCTCTCTACCTATTTATTTATTTATTTACCAGGTACTTTTCCCAGATGCATTTTTAAAAACAGGCCTGGGTTTCTAAAAAGCGATTGGCAAAAATCCCACGTTGATGGCTAAGGAGAAAATCCCAGCCTTCTCCTTGTGAAGTTCTGGTTCCTGAGGCTTGGGGAGTGTGAGGTACCTTGGATAGTCAAGTGGGGCAACTTGGGAGATGAGGATTATCTGGGCAAAGCAGACAGTAATAATCCCTCCTTAAGCATTAGGTGGAGACCTGCACGTTGCTGTCATGGGCACAGAAGAGAAGGGATGGATTCATCAGTTGCCGAGGGCCAAATAAATGAGTTGAGAAGGAAATAGAGTCCAACTGGTTGGGCTTGGACTGGCTGGAAAGGTTGGGAGTTTGGAGACCGACCACGTAGGGGAGGAGCAAGGTCTTGTGTGAGAGAAGGCAAGGAAAAGGCAGAAGAGAAAATGAAAAACATGGGAGTAGAAGGAATTGCGGTTGGACTAATGTAACTGGCAAGTTTCTCTCTTCATCGAACCCCAGAATACTTCGGAACAGGGAATTTTCTACTGCTTCCAGTACTTGATTTTTGGCTATTCCTCTGCGGCACTGGTAGATGCAGAGGGTAACCAAACGTTGCTGGCAGTGTTTGTGTGAGCTGCAGGTGACAGGGGCCCGTGGAGGGATCTGAATATCCAAACAGAGCATTAACATATCCCACGGGGCAATTACGGTCTTACTCAGGCCACTATATTAGGTGCGGAGCAATTGCTGACGACAGAAGAGGATTTAGCTTGGAAGCGCTGAAACGCACACGTAATACGTGTTGGTCTGGCGCTCATTCATCATCCGCGCGCACGATGTGGGAGTACGCAGTTATGCAATCCCTTCTTCCTGCAGGACCTTTGTTTGGCGTTCAGGCTCGATCGTCTGTCATCGTTTGATCAGCAGTTACGTCCTATTTTATTTTTATACTTGCTCGGTGTGCGATTCTGCCATTTTTCGCTGGATGTCCTGAAGATCTGGAAAGAAAACTCGTTCCTTCGTGGTTAATGTTCAACCACTGGTGTATAACAAGATGCAATTACTTGGCAGTAATAGCTTTGTTTATCACCTTTCCTGGGTGAATTTGTGATCAGAGCAGGAAGCTCATTCCGCTGCTTTGGCTTCATTTTGGACCTCTTAGAAACTTCCATCGCCACAGGGTCTGGCAAGTGGTTGGTTTCTCTTGCCCAGTCAGCGCTCTGTGGGTTGCAGCCTGCAGACCACGGCGATGCTCAGCTAGCACATCCTCGCGTGTGGATCTTTGTAAACAGATAAATCCATGGAATCTGGAGATCTAGGAGTCTTCTGGCCGTAAAATTCACGTAGCTTGACCCACGGTGACACACATCCAGTACTAACCGTGGTGATTGTATTAAGGCTAAGTTGAACTCCTCAACCACTTGAGAAATAGATTTCTTAAAACAAATACTGGGGGAGGAGGGGGGGAAATGTTGGGTGCTTTTCGTTGTTTGTTTTAGATCTGTAGCTTTGCAACTAGGAAGAAAACCTAAGAAAAATACATTGTGTTTTCCCTTCTTGCGCTGGACAAGCCCAAGCACTTGTAGACCTCTCCCCTCTCTCTCTCCCCTGTGCTAGAGGGAGGAGAGGGGGTTGCTTGTGCTTAATTCAGAAGTTAAGCCTAACTTGACAACTTTCTTGACTGAAAAGGGTCAAAAAAAGTACACTTGCGCTGTGACTAAATCTAGCCTACAATTAATTCTTCTGTGCAGTTCTGTGTGTTAATTGCTGTCATTGTGTGAACTGATGGTTTAAGCAAAAATAGAAAATTTTATAACTGGTGTGTTGCTTGCAATGCATAGTCTTAGCTTAAAGTGCCAGCCTGCAGTGGCTTTTTGGAATTTATTCCGTGCTGTCAATCGCTCTGAATCATCTTTATGTAAATCAGAAATAAGTTGAAGAGAGCAAACCTGGAAAGTGTGGTTGGCTCTTCGCTTTCCGCTTCTCTTGTTCAGAAGCTCTAAGCTGGTGGTGCCCGAGTGGAGGTGAGTGTTTCTGGAGAGAAGCGACTCAGTCTCCTCCCGCATATCCTCAGCTCCTTCTCTCCTTCCCCAGTACGTGTCACTCCACTAAAGGTGCTCGGTGCCATACCCAGCTCCTGCTGCGTCTCTTGCCGGTGTCCTGGGCCACCAGTCCAGGCTGCAGGCACTGCTGTGGTGCTTTGGGACGAGCTTCTCAGCCCGTTTGGCAGTTGGTGGCTCACTGAGTTGAAAGGACGATCATAGAATAGAATCATAGAATAATCTGCCACCAGTGCTTCACTCTGTTAGCAGGGGGTTTGGTTCTGCNTTTTTTTTTTTACGTGTTCGGTCGCTTAGCAACGGAGGAGAGGAAAAATAGTAAACGCAGCTAATTCGGTTTTATTACTGATAAGTTAGCATCTCTTTAATATAAAATCGTATTTTTAATAAGACTAATGAGCTGTAATTCCTGGCTTCTGCCAGGCAGATGTTAAATAAACTGTCGATGGACTGGGTAAAGAACCTGAGCCCCGGGGGGTTTACGGTTATCTCAAGCTATGTATTGAATGTCTGCACTTGTGCGTGCTCTTCTTTGGGGGTGTTTTGAGCTGCTGCTACTTTTAGGTGAGTTTTTCCGATTCTTTATGCCTCACCTTCCCTGGCAATAGATGGGATTGGATATAAAAACCTAAGCAAACAACAAAACCCCCTCTCAAAACCCAAACCCTCACCCTAACGTGAGCTGTGTGAAGTAGCGTGCTTGCTAAAGCAGAGAAATTAAGAGTTGAAAGTGCATAAAATTGGTCTGTGTGCCTGGGAAAGCATTGCAACGTGCTGCCATTTTAGTATGGAACCGTTTTTGACTGGGACAAGTTATAAATTTTCTGGTCTTGCATCAGATGTTTGGCAGCAACAGTTAATTTTTATCATTCATGGGGCAACATTCCTGTTGCTCAAAAAAGCATTTGTCTGATCAAGAGCTTTTTGGAATTTGTTTATAAACCTTTCCTTGCTGCTGGAGTATTTGGACGACGTTAGAAGCAGAGATCCAGATAATTACGAACGGTTGAAGCAATCTTTTCTGTTTATTCCATCTTTTTATAGATTGCCTCTTCAAACTATGTCCCATGAACCGGTACTCTGCTCAAAAGCAGTTCTGGAAAGCAGCAAAGCCAGGAGCGAACAGCACTACGGATGCCGTGCTGCTCAATAAACTGCACGTGAGTATTCACCTTTGGGCTCCTTTTGATCATCAACGCTCTCATCCATTCTGCTCGAAAGAAGTATTTCCAATTAACTCGACGCAGTTAATGAGGACGCAGTGAGAGAGTGTATGGAAATCAGTACACAAGACCTGCTTTCGAGATGTTCACTAGCTCGAAACGGCCTCTGGTTTATGACAACGGGCTGTTGGAGGTCTGTGTGTCCCAGCACCGGGAGGTGTGAGACTGGGTTAGAGTCACGGTAACCGTTAAAGCCGTTGTCATTAACCTGTGCTAACTGTGGTGATGCTCTGCGTGGGCGTTTTGGGTGGTAACAGCATAAAAATGGGACCCTCAAACAGCTGCGGAGAGTAGAGGATTCTCAGGCGTTGCATCTCGATGTGGAGATCGCAGACGTGAGCTGAGCTGGTGGATGTCACCTGAGCTCCCGATCTGATAGATCTGTTGGGATTCCTCCACCAGACGTAGCTGCTGCTGATGCATGTGAAGGCTGCTGGGTAATTATGAGTAATTAGAAGGCCAGACAGCCTCTCCTTCCTTATTAGCTTACAGTATTTATTATTTTCTGGGTAAAATGTTGACATTCAGCAGTCGAAAAACCCAGTAAGGCAGTTGATTGCTGTTTTTAGAGCTCCTGTATGAAGGAAAAAAAAAAAAAGCCAACTTAACTTAAATACCATCTGTTAACTTTAGAGTTAAATAAACTCCATGTTTATGTTAAAATTACATAGCTGGAGTACTTCATGTCAAAATTACAATCCTAAGTATTTTTAGGTTCCTGAAGCCTATATTAAGCTCCTCGTAGACTGAAACATAAAATGGCCCTGTAGGAGAGTGTCATTTGCTGATTGCCATCTGGCTGCCTTGCTCCTGCCTTTCACAAAGCCTGACTGTTTGACTCATTTCGCTTCTGAAATCATAATTTTATAACCTAGATGTATTGGCAAGGAGAAAGCTATTTTAGTACTGGCCGTGGCACAACGGTCCTTGGCTCGTGCCGTGTTTCACCTGCCTCTTCAATGACCATAAGAGAAGGAGACCATAGAATTGTCGAGTCCCAGGCTGGAAGGAACCTCAAGAATCATCAGGTGCAACCTTTGCTGGTCTAGATGAGATGGCCCAGCTCCCTGTCCAGCCAGCAAGCTTGGAGTAACGGGGATTCTGGGTTTGGTTTGCCTGGTGTGTAAGGGGAGAGCTTCTGCCCACAGGTTATGCGTGCGAGCTCATGGATTTTAAGAGAAAATATGGTCCAGGTACTGCATGCTGGAGAAGAAGAATACTTCAGTTGCCCTGGATTACCGTGTCATTTAAAGTTGTCTTCTTTTTCCTCACTCTGTGCCAGCTCAGGTGTTTGGGACCCCTTCCTCTTCATCTGACACTTGAGCATTTTGTGCTGAGGTCCCTCCCGGTGGAGAGATACAGGATTTGATTTTTCCAGTATTTAGCCCCAGCTGAGTGATGTTTGTACAGAAATGTACCGCCAGGCCTGAGCTCCTTGCTGCATTAGGTGAAAGGATTTGAGGACTTCACAGTTTTATTGGAGATTTTTTGATACTGATCCCTTGGACGTAGAAGCTAGTACTTGATGGCATGTGCCTGAGCAGGTCCTGAGTGACCTGGAGCTCCTGCACGGCTTGAAAATAATTTGGTCCTGTGCATGTCACTTGTATATCATAGAATCTCAGACTAATTTGGGTTGGAAGGGACCTTTAAAGCTCCTCTAGTCCAACCCCCCTGCAGGGAGCAGGGACATCTGCAACTGGATGAAGTTGCTAAGAGCTCCAAAAACCTTGGGTATCTCATAACACTTATATCAAAACTGTTTTCCTGCTAATCGTGTGGATACACGTGTTGTCTTTTCCATGTGTTGGCACGTGGAACGCAGTAGAACCCTTGCGTTTTGCATGGTGTGTACTGGGGGGGCTGTGCCCTGAGACGTGCACACAATTGTTTGCTCTGCCCGTGCTTTTTTCTTTTTATCGGTGCATTTAATTTCTGACAGAATCAGTGATGCAAGATGTATTCATCATCACTTGCCTTTTTTGGCTTCTGTTTGTCTGCTGGTGGAATTTATTGTCTGCCGTGGAGCGCTCAATGCTGAGGTCAGGTTATTTTAAGTTAATGCCATTTAAGGGATTTAAAATCTGGGACACTTGTCTGTCTTTGGTATCAAGAATCAGTGCTGGTTGAGAAGCTGACATCTAGTGGCTGGAGAGGAGGATTCTTTCTTCAGCGATTGGTGTGTGCTCTTGAAATGTGTCCCGAGTCTTAATCATATTTTCACAGAATGTGCTGTTTTCTTTGTTTATGATACGTGTGGCACGCAGCGCAGGCAGAGCAGTCCTGTCTTCTGTGATTGCCGTTGAGAGCGCCCGAGTGTCTTGAAGAAATCCCGTTACCACAGAACGCTTTGGAATCAAGCGAAAGAAAAGTTGTGTTTCAATAACAAAGAGCAAATTGTGCTGCATTGTGTTTCTGAAGGTGTTTTTGGAGTTGAATGAGCGGCTGTATTCCAAGTTCTCCAGCTGTCACACCTAGCACAGCTTCCAAAAATAGCTCCTTTTGTGTAAGCCGAAGGTGCTGAAATTTTATAGCAGTGTGTACAGACAGCTCTTCCTTTGCTCGCTGCTTTCTGCTTTCTCCTGTGTTATTACGGGTTCATCTCGCTACAGTAGGAACTGTGGGCATTTCTCCTCCAGGAGTAAAACCAGACCCGCTGTAGTCCTTGAGATCTGAGAACCAAACCATAAACATTGATGCTTAGCCTTCAAAAAAGTCCAGGTTTTAATTGCTTTCTACCACTAGCAAGTATTTACTTCTTTTTTTTAGTGAAAAACCCCCATCTTTTGTTTCAAGTGAGAGAGAATATCTGGCTGCAGAAGAGTTGAGGACTTGATTGGTAAATTGAAATTCAAAGTTGAGGTCCTTTTCCTTTCAATCTGTTTAGAAGTGGGTAGAAAGGACTATAGACTTCCCAACATGAGTTGTGACCCATCCCTTCTCACCTTCCCTCCAGAGATGTGGTGGTGTCTTTTCATGGCTTTTCTTCTGTCTTGTCTGAGCTTTTCGTGGTTTGTTCCAAAATTCTGTCAAATTTTACCCATTACAGGTTGCTTAAACGGTGTGTGTCTGTCTTCCTGAACAACTGAAAAAGGGAATAGGAAATTACGCTGTTGGAAGGTGGAAAAAGGAAATTAGACTGTTTCAGATGGTCACTGCTCTTCCAGTTCTTGTTGCAATACTCTTAGAGAAACTCGGATGTTTGGCCACTTTTCTTATGAAGCAGTTAGCGATTGAATTGTTCTCCTTTAATTTCAGCATGCGGCAGATTTGGAAAAGAAACAGAATGAAACTGAGAACAGAAAGCTGCTGGGGACGGTCATCCAGTACGGCAACGTGATTCAGGTAGGCTCTGAACATCTTTGCCAGCTCTGGAGGATTTTACTCAAACTCCTCTACTCAATGTGACCTTTAAAGTTCCGGAATTTGTGGACAAAAGCTTTGCAGGGTGTGACAGTGACCTGCAGTGGGAGCTGTGAAGCCAGAACTGCATCTATAGGTGTGATGGAGTCACTTTCTTTCTTCTATTATGGTTTAATTGTAGGGATTTTTGAGGTCACCACACGGTTGCTTTCAGAAATATTCCTCAGAGCCTTCATTAGGGTTGGCCCTTTGGAAGATGGCAGAGATGCTGTACAGTGCAGAGTCTCCCACAATCAAATATTGACACCTCAAATAATAAACTGACACAGAGAAGGAAAATCAAGCCATATGAAGAATTGCAGACCACTGAAGCAAAGTACATTCTAGGTCCCAGGGAATGAAAAACAACCCCTCAAATCTCGCATCAAGCCCAAGAAAAATGGGAAGTACAGTAACTGCAGATGAAAAAAGAAGATGGGCAGGGAAGTCCTTGCCTTGGTTGAATTAAATGTGCTATTGGCTTGTGTGTTTGAGGCAAAAAACCCCAACTTTTAATGGTGAGGGAAGAGGAAGAATATCCATTTTTGTTTGGACTACAAGCATCACACTATTAAGAGCAGTGATCATGTTTTGCCCCTATTTTCCTGGAAGTTCTGTGAGTGTTTGTGGTAGTCGGAAGGCACCAGGAAAGCAGATTTCTGTACAAAAGTACATTCAGCTAAATTTCCTGGCAACTTAGCAGCAGTTGGTGGGAGCTGGACTGCGACCTGTTGCAGCTGACACGTGTGGCTGCGAGGCGTCCGCGGCGGAGGGTGGAAGGGTGGGACTTGGTGAGGAGAGTCTTCAAAGAAGGAGCCACGTTTCTGTTAAATGACAGAGCAAAGCAAGATAAGAGCAATTCTTCTTCTCACCACCCCCTCTTACCAGGGGAAGCCACTTGAAACCCGGCACTTTTACAGCTTCTGATCCTGGGTTTTTGCACAGGTTTTTGAAAGGAAAGTGAGGAGGGTGTTTCTGAGTGTTTATCGTTTGCTGGAGAAGGGACAGTTGGATTAGCTGGAGGTGTTTTGTGCTGTAGGACTGTGTGTATACTGAAAAAGGCGTAAGAGAAATCGTGCTGTAATTGATCAATGTTTCTTATAAAATAGGAATTAAATTATAAATAATAACTGTGGTTGTCTTATGCACACTTGCTGTTTGAGGGGAGGAGCAATGAGCATTCTTAGAACTGAACTCTAATTCTTATTCTAGCTGCTTCACTTAAAAAGTAACAAATACTTAACAGTAAATAAGAGGCTTCCAGCTCTACTGGAGAAGAATGCTATGAGGGTGACCTTGGACGAAGCTGGAAATGAAGGCTCCTGGTTCTACATACAGCCCTTCTACAAGCTGCGTTCCATCGGAGACAGCGTAAGTGCTGCGAGGAATATCTTCCGAGGCCGCTCTGCGCGCTGCTTGGCCAGGCTCGCGTCAGGAGGCCTGGCTTGCCATTAATGAAATGCACAGATCTTCTAGTGCCTGAGGTTGCAGGAACAACCTTTTTTCCGATGCTGTCATGAGGGGGAGGAAAATTGCTATGGTAACTTGTATTTTGAAAATGTGGAATGATTTAACGTCGGAGGGAATAAGGGACCTAATTACGCTGGCCTTTCACCATTCCTGCCCGGTTCAAAGGGGTAGGAAATGGTGAGTTCCTCCAGTAGGTTTGGAACCAATAATGAGCTGCTTGCTTTGCAGTGTTGTCAATTCGGCATCAGAATTCATCCTCATTTTGTGTGTGAGGAATGAGGTAATAGGAGGTTAAACAGACCCGGCCATGGGAAATCTGGGAAATAATTGGTTCTGAATTAAATGCATGACTATTTTAATCCCTTTAATCTCATTTTTACGAAAACTGAGTCACCTGGATGTGCTGTGTGCCTCAAACCAGGAGATAATAAGCTTCAGCGGGCTCTGTGTTTAGTCCACGTAGATATTTGACCCCTAAACACAGCAGGCTATAAAGTAGAGAGAATTTATCCTCTAGACTGGCCCCATCCATTTTGATGGGACTGTTCCTGGTCCACAGTTGAGCCAAAGCACCAGGTAGCGTAGTCTTAGTGGCCATTAAGCTCTTTTGAACCTCACCAATTCTCAGACACTTTATCACTATGAATAGTGGGGGTTTTCAATACAGAAAAGGCTTTTTTGAGTTTTAGTTTAACATTTTGCCCTAGAAGAAGGCAAGAGCAGAACCTTTAATTAACTCCATAATAAATTGCATTTATCTTGCCAGCCTGGTCAAGAATCTGATTTTACAAATGAAAGCGCTTTTTGAGGGAGGAGGGTTTTTGGCTGACCTTTTGCTGTAGGAATGATTTGTTAAATGTTATCCAATGAAGCGACCTTCGTGGAAAGCAACAGATAGGTTAGTTACCAGCGTTGGGGTCTGTGTTTCTTCAGCGAGCCTCGGAATCCAATAATACAGGGTTTTATTTCTGCCTGAGTGACTGAGCATGGTGAGCTAAATTCTGAAGCAAACAGAACCCTGGTTTTCATACTCAGTCTGGCACCTCTCCAAACTGCGAGAAGGTGATTTCCTCTCATCACTCCCATTAGAGGG
>WEIS01003553.1:17395-23735 GCA_013389965.1 Todus mexicanus | reverse complement strand
TTAAAAAAAAAAAATTAAACTGAATATAAATGACTTTGAGCATTTTTTATGACACCCACAGCCTAAGTGATCCAGATAATGTAATCTAACCATCATTAGAAACCATGAAATTACAATTCCTCCGGGACGGATATTTATCTCTCTGTTACATACAGAAAGGCGATTAATTAGTAGCTCTTTCAGTGTTTAACATTACTGTGTACCGAGGCTGATTAAAATCTAACTATAGAACTATAGAATAGCTAACATGTAATCTGGGGAAAGTTTAGCCGGGGTATGAAGAAGCACCTTAAAAAGAAAACTTTAAAATATGTACTCTTAGAAGCGGGTAGCTTCAAAACCAAGACCCAGGATTCCTTCTCATTTCTAATACACACAGAATTCATGACAATGACTGAGATTTCAAAACCCTCGATATTAAAAACAACTAAACCCACATCAAATATTGTTGCGAAGCAGTAAGATTCACAGAATACCCATTCGTTTTTGAGGAATGTGTAACAGCGCACAGTCATGAAGTGAATCACACGGCCGTGTCTTGAGTGGTTTATTCTGACATTAAATGAGAGTGTTTGCTAGGGCAAACCCTGTACAGACAGCACAGCACACGCGCTGTGTGGGCTACATTCATATTTCTGGTGTAATTTCACTGGCTCGTGTGGAATGCACCAAAGATGTGTCAACGTGTGCGCGCAGACGGCTTCCTCTGGGATCTCACGAGGGACAAGAGGACATGGGTAATTTCACTTTGGGAGGAATAAAACAGAGGTAACTTTAGTAGGTTTGATTTCCACAGCGTTCCTACTGTGAATGAAAATATTGGAGGAATTTCATGCAAGGGCAGATGAAATACCAGAAAAATCCCGTATCACTAGTCGTTATTTTAGAAGTAATTTCCGACTTTGGCAACGCGGTGCCTAGGTATGCATGCCAGTAGGTTTTGTCTGGTTGAGAAGGGGGAAGAAAATCTAAAAGCAAATGTGAACAGTTCAGCAAAAAGACCAAGGTAACCTTGGTTTTACTTAATTTTTTGAAACTATCAGATGCTACCACAAATCAGTATCGGACATAGATCGTATTTTAGTGAGGCTACGTCGAAAGAAATTAGAAGTACTTTTAAAATGAGTATAAAGAAAGGACACTTTACTACCCCCACACTTCTCCAGGTCCCAAAGAACTGAGCCACTGATTCCTAATCCTCTCTCCATTGTGTCAAGTATTGTGTAGATGCTGCTCTCTTCTGGCTGCCTATACAAATTTTAATATGCAAAATGTTAATAAAAAGTGAAATAAAAGGCTGAGAAAAATCAAACATGGCTTCAATGTGCTAAGGGGAATGGAGGCACCTCTGAGGCCTCACTGTGGAGGGGTGACCCATACCCAGCTGCTTTGTAGTTCTGCTCCAAAACCACACTGACCAGGAGCTCCTCCAAAATGCCTCTTCTGTCTTCCTGAGTATCTCATTCAGGATGGCCCAAGTTCGTATCTGGAGGCAAGGGGAAGGCATGTTCTTACCTTTCAAGCTGCAGATGACCAGCATCATCTACTGCAGGCACTTGTCAGCCGTACCACACAGGGCAAGGGGCACGGCTGTTAATGCTGCTGGGGTTGTGCGTTTAACCACTTTGCACTTCAGGACAACCTGAGTAGCACTAGCTCAATTTTATATTCTTACAAAAACAAGGACAACTGAAACCCAGTGAGAAGATTAAATAATCCCCCAACAATCCCCCAATATTTTAAACTCTCAAGTGACCACTGCATCAGGAAAAAGATCTTTGAGCCTACCCAGCACAGCCAAGCTACCCAACCTGGCATATCACTGGTCACATCCCCCCTGTTTCAGAGAGAGCAGATGAGCAGCGCAATTCCTTTGCATAGGTTGGAGGTAGGAAATAAGAAGTCACCATGGTATCCCATTGCTCCATGGTAGGATGCAACAGGATATGACATTACTGGGATCCAACGTGACCCCAAGATAGCTAACTTCCTTCCACTCTCTAGCTCCACTGCAGCTCCATGCTACACACGTGTCTGTGACATGCACCTTTGATCACCCTCTCAGCTCATTCTTGTGCTTCAGATGTGCTACACTTCCCACTCCATCCATGGCATCTGCCCATGTGGTAACATCATGTAACTGTTGCCTGAGAAAAGGCTGCTCTGAGGGCAGGAGGGACTTCGGGCAGCACAACTGCAGACTGTCCAAGTCACCAGCCTGAGCTTCAGGATAGCTCAGGCACTGCACGGAAGCCAAAATATCTCATCCTAGAGACAGAGGAATCCAACCAACAGACTTAAACTCACACTAACTTGTCATCCTTCCTAAGGTTTCTTCTTTAGAAGATAAAATACACCTCTAACCCAAGGAACGACATCTGGCTACATTTGATGTCACTGAAGCCCCATCTATCACCCAGACAGGCCACAAGGCTTGGGCTGAAGCCTTATGAAGGTGAGAAGTGTTTTCCCTAGTGAAAGACCAACTGCTCTTGGTGGAAGAGGACGCGAGCTCTGCTGCCATGCGCTGCGTGGCACAGGTTTGCTTCTGCTGCAGGAAGGAGAAGAAGTTCAGTCCTGGTGGTGTCTGCAGGACTTGCAGGGATATCGGTTACAATTCATTAAGTAGTGCTCTAAGAAGTTACAATAAAAACATTTCAACAGAGTTTCCAGAGGGAGAAACTACAGGAAAAGCCGACGAGTTTCAATCCATTTATCAAAGAGCTTCAAGACAGATGAAACAGCAGAGCTGCTTAGCGAGGAATGTCTCTCTTTCTGGGTGTCCAGAGCATTTCAGTAAATAAAAAGCTCTTTAAAAATAAGTCAATACAATGGAATCCCTTTTGCCTTCTGCCAGCACTTGTATTACACTTGCACCCAAATGACCCTCCTTACCTATAATACTGCAGCATTTCCATACACATCAAATGGGTGCTTTTCACTTACATAATACATTTAATCCAAGGATTACAGAGCACCTAATATATTAAACATTACAACACCTCATGAGGCAGGTTAGCGTTAATGAAGTTGCAGTGGGTAAACTGAGGCACAGGCTACCTTTATGACTTGCCTGTGGTCCCACAGGCAATCAGCGGAGAAGTCATTACGAGGCTCTTCAGACAAAGAGCAGACACACATATGCACATACTCCTACAACTAAAACAGACTAAGCCACCTTTTCAAAAGCAACTTCAGCTACCCATCCAGAGACACTCAGGTCCTGATCTTCTGGGGTAAGGAGAACAAAAGGCAAATAGGAGAAAATAAAAAAAGACTGGAAAGCAAGTGTTCACTGTTAGAAATAACGTGGGCGTTTTTGTATGCCAAATTGTGTACACAAAACAGGAGGCATCCAAACCTGAAGGACACTTTAGATGCTGGTCTCCAATAATTTGATTTTCTGAGCAAAGATTTTTCTAGGCCTGCAACAGGGGTTTTGTCAGGGTTTTGTTCAATAACGTCAGTTTATATTTAGCTCTCACATAGCAGACAGAAAAAAAAATAAAAATCTTTGGTTAAGGTCTTTGAGCCAAGCATCTAGGATAGAATTTTCAAAAGCACTCACCAGTGGCTTTTTAAAACAGAATTAGGCTAGTTGCTGAGACAAGCTTTGAAAGCTACCCCCTATCTCCTTTAGCATTTTAACTGAGAGATGATTTCCTCGGTTATGGTACCATTCCTCATTTTAGTCTCCCCATCTCATGGCCCTCACCAGTATCGCTAAGCCAAGTTGGATTAAAAACCAGGAAAACAAGCAGGAGACTGGGCAACGTGGGAGCCTGTGGTCATGACCTCCCCAGCATGTCTGCCGCCGACAGTGGTGTAGCTGGACACAGGGATGCTCCCTGGGTGGCTCCCACTTTCCAGCCAGCCTTTGTTCTCTTTGTGGGAGCACTGGCTAATAGAGGTGTACACCCTCTGCCTGATGGTTAGGTGAGGCTATAATTACCTCAGTAATAAAGGTCTAATTCTTCCCTGCTCTGCACCTCCTTGGCTGGTCAGGAATACTTGTCTAAAGTGGGTGCAAAATGCTACCAGATCAGAAAGATGACATTTTACATCAATGGAAATGACCAGGTATAAGGAACAAAGGCCTACATAACAATGTTCTCAACTCTGTTGTCCTTTAATTAAGTAGTTCCTCGGGCAATGACACTAATGAGGCCTTGTTTCCTCAGGGTTGGATTCTCTAGTATCTAAATGGGATGTGAGCTTTTCCTGGGGAGAGAGGCATTTATAATCTCTCCCTCCCAGGTAGCGTCCAATTTGGGTGGATGTCAGGCTGCAGCCTCTCTCCTGGTGGGGACGCCAGTGGGACTTCTCTCCTCTCGGCTGCTCATTTTCCTGAAACCTACAGGAATTTTTGAGAGCTCTGCTCTTCTATGACTTTTGGCTGAGCTTGGTCAAAGGGTTCCAAGTTAGCAGGGGATGGTAAGACAAATGTATCAAATGAGACAGAGCAAAGTTATAAACCTTAGTAGTATTAACATATTCCTGCAAGTAGTGTTAATAAAGGGAGTATATACAAACAAATACAAGCACGCAGCTCAGAGAAGAAGTGCCAGTACTTAGCTGGATGCAGAAGAGAACTGGGAAGTTCATTAAATCCACAGAAGCGGTGATCATGTTCACTGGGGACAGTGCTGACTGGACAAGGTCATGGGTCTGAATGGAGAAAGCAACTGTACAAAGCAGCAGCAAGACAAGGTTTTCTTTAGGTTTGGGTCCAGGACAGCAGACACAACCTGGCAGCTAGCAGGATGCATGCACCATAAAGTTGGTAATGTAGGCGTAGTGTTATTATTGACATCTCTGGTCACAACACAGCAGGGGTACTCCCCTTTCCTATGCAGTTTTAAAAGGTTCTGAACTGCTTAAAGCCCTTTAAAATGCATAAAACTTCCCCTTTCTAACACTGCTCTCTACCAGGACAGACATCCAGCTAATGCTTTCACTTGACATGTTCCATTCCTGAATGTCCCATTAAGCAATAGGCACCTGCCTACTGAGAACGCTGACATTGGCTTGCAGAGTCTACATCCTTCTTGGGATACTGGATACACCACCGCTACAACCCAGTATCTCTTCTTGTGTGATAAAATCAAGGCTAAAAACACCAGGGAGCACTCCTGGAATTGCAGGATAAAGCTGCGGCAGTTCCCCAAAACATCATAGAGCCTAGGTGGTGGAGAGGTGCCAACTGTGGATGACACAGCTCCTCAAACTTAGCTAACCCCACAGAATAAGCAGCATTTACAGGTTATTTAGGGTTTCTTAGAAAACTATAGCTGCCTGGGGAAAAGCAGACTATCCCCAAATCCACCCTGAAAGGCCCCTCTGACTGCAGACACCATTTTACTTCTATTTGTGCACAACTGTTTCCCAAGCAGATTTTCCGACATGAAGAGGTAATCACGTCTGTGTGTCTGCGGAAGACAGAAGCCTGCACAGACTGAGGGCTGGGAGCTCTCCAGGTCTGTCCCTCTTGAACTCATACGGTGTGAGATGGAGATAGAAGCAACAGATCCCAACAGTACTGAGCTGTTACGGCCATACCTTCAGGAAAAGTCCAAGGAACTATCAGCGGACCTTTCTGAGCAACAGATCAATACGGAGCTTCGTATCAGCCGAGCCGTTATTCACGCCAAAGGCAGTTGTTTGGATGAAGGGATGAAGAGTGCACAAGTTCACCAGTTCTCAGTATATAAGCTCTTTTTCCCCCTCTCTCCTGTAGACGCCTTCATTATTTATGTGTGACAAATAAAACACTGCAGTTGAGGATACTAAAGTGTTTCTCAACATGCATCTCTGTTTCTTGTTATGTTCAGAGCCTCGGAGCGTGCACCCACATCAGGCTGCGAGGACGGCGAGGAGCCGGCGCATCGCTCCGGCCACCACAACCAAAGACTGTGCTTAAGGCATATAATAAAAGCCACTGCCAGGCAGTGAGCAATATTCACCTGCTACATGCTTCTTACCCCACGTGACTCCAGAAGTGACAAATTATCCCAACGAAGTGCAAGGGAGCTTTGTCGACTCAGGTGGATTTGCTCTGCAGCATCTCGTGATACGTCATTGCACCTCGGTCGCCATTTCTGTCATCATCCCTATATAGGGACCCGTATTATTGTAAAAACAAACCCGTAACACCAAACGCAAACTGCATTCAGATGTATTGAATAAGAAAAGATCAAAGACCATAATAAAGTGAAGGGAGCCTAACACGTACCTTGCCTTTGACTGTCTTTTTCTTTATCATCTTAAAATTCTCCTGAAGCTTCTCCTACCATAAGAGGATTATTTACAACCAACAACTGAAACTAGACAGAGAAAAATA
>WEIS01003553.1:7395-14895 GCA_013389965.1 Todus mexicanus | reverse complement strand
TGAACTCAGCTCAGTGCCATCGCTAGAAGCTAATGGCCAGAGCTCCGCTTACACAACCCGACTTGCTTAATTTGAGCGCATGTTGTGACTGAACGCCAGCCAGCCTCCACACTGAAAGCTGAACACCCAAATCTTTCTGTGTCCAAGAGCCACGTGACAAATGCCACACACCTCGCAAGGATGAAAGGAGAATGTGCCCCAGGAGGCAGTGACATGGGATCCTGTGGCCTCACGGCCGCACAGAGCCACTGAGGTGAGAAGCTGAACATGACTGAGCTTCTCTGAGCAGAGCAGCACCTCCCAAAAATTTGAGTCTGGATTACCCAGGAAGTTTTGTATTGGCACAACCCTACGGCTGTTGACATGAGCTGGTAGAGAAACCTGGCACAGAAACCACTTCTTAACTCAGTTGTGAGCTAAACGCAAGTCAGAAAACACAGTTGACCATGCACACTTCTTTTTGTTTCAAGAAGTATAAATTTTCTTGTGGATCCTTTTATTTTGCGTTTTTCACCATCCTTCAATGTCTTAGCTGTGGCATCAGTACCAACATCCGTTCAGCTGAATTATTTGTTTCCATGTTGAGAAAACAGGGGACATACTTAGGGCCAAAATCAACTCACAGATGTTTATCCCAAAATCAACTCCCAGGGACAGCACAGCAAGTCAGCAGAGACCACAGGGATGCCAAAACCTCAAAAGTACTAAGGCACACATGAAAATCCAGTGCTCAGCTCCTATCTGATTTATGGAGAGTTCGAAAGCCAACAGCTTTTTGTTTCTTTGAACATCTTTCTGAAAAGGTCTTACAGCTTAAGTTCAAGGGCTTAAAATCCCTCTCAATCTGTAATATTTGTAAGGGATTCCATATAATGAATGTAAAAGTTATAATGACAATTACTTTACTGCATCAGCAGAAATAGATCTTTGCTGGAGTTGTAAGTTTAATTATAAACCAAATAACCTAGACCTGTCTATAGGAGAAGCAAAGCCAATAGGAAAAGAGAAACACAGCTCATTTACACACAGGTAGATGAAACTATGATATATTATATCAGCTAAGAGCATGTATAAATTAACATTTTTACAGCTTCTGTTTAAAAAGGGGAATATCACATCAGAATTTAATACACTAAAAATATTTCCAACATGCAGTCTCAACATAGTCCGGCCAATATTATAAATCTAGACTTTTTGCTTAATGCACTGTAATCACATATTTGTCACTGAGCCATTACTTAGGATCTCTTGTCAATCAGCAATGAACAGATAAGTATCTTTATACATCTTCAGTAAGGGCCTAGTGTGTATGATTATCAGTACATACATCAACACTGGAGGATTTAAAACTGATTCAACAGATGGGCTGTGGTCACAGCTACATTTTGGGTAAGTGATGTGTTATTGTGATCTTGATGAAAGTGGAATTGTTTTGAAAAGGCAGAAAAGAAAGCCTAATTTTTAACAACATTGTTTAAATAGAGTGTTGGATTCACATCAGATATGAAACATCATCATAAGGTTGCTCTCTTTTTAAAACTAACTACTATTCTTAACCAGGTTATGTCTATTATAGTAATTCATGATCGGGAGTTAGTCACAGGAGACAGGTTCACTTTCTACATCATTTGGTCTCTGCTTTACTTATATTCTGTATCACAGAAGGTCAGATACTGCTTGATATTCATACACCCCGCATAGCACAAGAAAAGTGCAAAGACCCCTCTTCCCTCACTAAACTCTGGCAACTTATGGGCTAATTGTCTGGGGTAGAATTCGACACACGTTAAGTCTTTTTATACCAGAAGCAGCCCTCACTCCAACAAATATTAAGATTCTGAAAACACCCAGATAAAGACAAAAAAAAGAAAAAATAATCTACCCCACATGCCATCAACTATGCCATCAATAATACAAAATATTTTACACCGCTTGCACCTGAGTTGAAGAGTGGAAAAGAGAGGGAGACTCTGTCAGTGCAAGAGAATGATTCATGTGACCACTTCGTCTTAATTACTCTGAACAAGCAGTTTGTTGCTGTTTAGTGAAGAACAAAGATATCAGCGTCCCTTGACAGAAAAAAAAATAGCCATCATGGTGGTGAAGATGATGATGACTGCCAGAACAACGATCAAAATCCGGTTTTGGATGATCCTGAAAGAAAGCAGAAGAGACAGAAAAAAAGAAAAGTGAATAAAACAAAATAGCAGAATATATATAAAGATCATAAAAAGAAGCACACAAAAAAATATACTGTCGGAAAGACAAATGCCCACAAATGGAGGATTTCCTATAGCATTCTGCATATCTTGATTATTTTTTACTTCCTTCCATTTCCAGCTCTTCCAAACATTTCTTTTTGTATCTATTAAATCCAACTTTTGCTTTCAGGAAAGAATTAGACTTTCCTAAATTATGCACACACTTATATGCATATTAGAATAACTGAAATACACCATGTTACAATTTATTAATCTTCTAAGAACAAATGAAATAATTAGTCCTCAGTCGACATAATCCAAGCAGGGTGGTCTGTAAGAGTAAATAAATGTCTACATTTTAAAAGCCATTCTGAAATCTTCACAGCTTTTTAAATCTGAACAGAAACAATTTATTAATTTTCAAGGGATTTTACTATTAAGGTACACGATTTCAAGGAAAAACATATCAATGAGACACTTACTTGTACTAAAATACCAAGGGAAAAGTATAAAAGATAGTTTTGAAGAAAAGGATGATATAAAGAAGCAAGTGTCAAACTGTGAAGCTTATGTTGTAAAAAGCATCTCCTGTCTCTGTAGCATACCTTTACTTATGGTAATAGGCAAATGTTACATTTTCTATGTAGTATAAAAAAAAAAAAAAAAGGAAATTAGTAATAATAAAAAGATGCCAGAAGTAGAAAGTCCTAATATTGTTCAATCATTTGCTGGGAGAAATCCCTGCTTTTGAAACCAGACACCACATTGCTTCAGGTTTTGCCTAAAATTAATAGGGCAGTTAAAATGAATAAATCAACAAACAGCAGAATTTGAGGCATTTTATGGGAGGATTCTGGATTGTAAGAATTCACCGTTTGTTATTACATCCTCACAGAGGAGGAAGAATATTTTTATAGGCTCTTAATGAGACAGGAAGTTTTGCAAGACATATTTGTATATGAAGCATATAATCAGAATTGGAGAGGTATAGAACCCCCCCAACAACCAAATAAAACAAAAGCACCTGAAATGATTTATTTTTATTTTTTCTCCTGTTTCTGCATAACAAAGCAAAACAAACTCAAAAGAAAACAAAGCTTTCACCAACCAAGCAACTGTAAGAAGAGGTAAAACTGTGTTTTGTGAAACATCAAACCAAGTACAAGGCTCCAACTTGAAGACAGGGAATGTAATGTGTTAAAATGAGCATATTTCACACAGTGAAAGAGAGAAGAAACTCTAGAGAGCAGAGGGGAGTTTTCCTTGGTAAATGTTTCTCATTTGGATGCGGTTGGATATGCATATAAATTATACTGGGAAGTGTAAAGAAAAATGCAGTTTTAACCAACTCCAGCTCTCTCCTTGCTTACCCCCCACCTAAAGAAAAAGCAGTAAATGGATGGATGAAAACTGTCACATCAGACAGACACCCTCCCCTGTGACACTCTAAAAGGACTAGCTCTCTATCCTCCTGACAGGTTACAAAATGATCACATTTGCTGACACGTCTTCCGCAAAACTGCTTTAGTGTTTGTGTCCACTTTCCTAGCAGGAGATGAATGGGCTGCTTTGTCCTCATTTATCACTTAAAGCTGAACTAAGATCTGTCTCGTTTATTTTTCCCTTCCTCACTAGAAAGGCTCAACCATAGCATTAATTCTTTTGCGATGACAGCTAATTCAAACTTAACAGGCAATATTTACTCTGCCAAAAGGATGAGGAGGAGGGAGAGATGTTTCTCACTCTCTTTTTTTTCCTAAAAATAAAATAATTTTTTTTTAAAAAAAGAGTGTAGCAGGCTAACAAAATAAAGCTAATTAAGGGCTTTTGGTTCTTGTTGGTTTGCACTTCAATTTAACACCTGAACTTACAAGCTTCTCTTTTGTGGCGGGGGGTGACATTCTCTGCCAAACACCTGATAACAAACGATTTGCCCAGGCAAATGCATGAAAACCAGAATACATATTTACTCACTCACCCTCATCACTCCTGAAAAGACACTCAGCAAAATTGAAACTCAGCAGTGAAATAGATTAAAAGCATGAAAACTCTTAAAACGTTCAGCCTTAAGTAATACACAGTGCAGCTGGCTTGACAACCATTTTATTTGTGGGATGTGGGCCCCAAGGCATCCATAATGCTAATTTACAAAGGATTAACTGTGAGTGAAACTCGCTTAATCTAACACATAGTCAGGCAAAGGCATACACAACTTACTGAGCGTTTAAATCAACTCCTCCTATCTCTGGCCCACTGGAAAAGCACTTCGTCTGAAACTTCAAATTAAAGAAAAAATTTAAAAAATCCCACCATCAAATCCTCCAAATGCTTTATTTTTTAATAGTCTGGCAGTACACACCCAACTGCAAGATTATTTAATCAGTGTCCACATCTCTAAAATCCTTGTCAAGAGAACAGTGAGCAAGGCATGCTGCCACCTGTATCTGCTAATTGAAGGTTCACTTACAGTGTGAATCTAGGAAATACATATCAAAGTTCAATTTCTAGGAATGTGAATTAGTCTGCACGGTGAAGCAAAAGAATATCATATTAAAAGGAACAAATTAATCATGAAATAGGATGGATGTTATCAACAGACTCCTACACTGAAGCATTATATACTTTTAATATTCAAGCCCACAGTTAAAGATTAATTTTATACCTTTAGAAAAAGAATAACATCGACTTTCACTGTTTTACTTTCAAGTGAGCAAGTAAAATTAAACTAACTGCAAACTGCCAGAAGGATGGGGCTAAGAGGAGAATGACAGAGCTGTTTGGTACCAGCAGGACAGTCCTGAGGAGGGCTTAGCAAGCAGTGCCTGTTGAAGTCTGAGTCTGGGAGCTGCTGCTCACACAGAGAACACAAGTTCTTGGAGTCAGCACATTTCAGATCTCAAAGTCAACAGGCAAGGGCAACCCTTCAGAGTAAAGAAAAAATCAAGAGGAAAGAGGGTTTTGAGTGATCCAAGACAGTCAAGCCAGCTCACAGTGGTAGAACAATGGTTGGCATTGGCAGGACCCATCTGTAGGGAAGCCTATAGTACTGTCACAGCCAGACACTGCCAGTGGGTATTGCTCTAGGCAAAGCATCAAGGAATTTATGTGGGGGAGGGAGCGATAATACCAAAGGAGAAGAAAATAGGGCCTAACATTCGCCACAAAAAAATCCCAAAGGCTAACATGCTAGCAAGAAGCAGATGATCGTCTTTCATCTCTATTACACCTTAAATTCAACAAAATCTGTTGAATGAGGAAGCCCAGATTCTTCTTCGAAAATGCAAAGCATGTTTACAGGGTAAATAATTTAAGAAAGAATATATACTTGAAAGAAGACACCCACTGAAACATCCATGGCTAAAATGCCTGAAGGCAAAAACTTGTGCATTTGCATGCTGCATTTTATTAAGTTAGCACACTGTAGCTTTAAAAGAATGCATGGCCAAATTAAGAGGAATGTGTGACTGAAACATCAAGGATTCCTCAAGTTTACATTATGAATCATAGTGCTGTTGATATGAGATGAATTAACCATTTAGTCGATGCAGCTTAGGCACTGAATTCACACCAAGTTCTGCTGGAGCTCATTAACAGCCAATGTCTACTGTTCCTTTCATACGCAAAACTCTAAGAGCACAAGGGCTCATTCTACTTTGAGTTAGAAGAGGCGAAAAATCTGTGCTTTTAAACCAAGTTCCATCTAGTTTATCATGGACAGCAGCCCAAAACACTTGGGTGAAAAACGACACAGAAACAGTAACTAAAGCAGATGCGAGGGTAACATTAACCGACGCGTTGGAAGAGCACGCTGGACTAACAACGTAGAAAGCACATCCCACTCCTGCTGAGTTTCCTTCTGCTCCTCCTTTCTAAATGTCTGACCCTCTACCCTAGCTTCTCGTCACAGTGCCTAATCTCCAACCACTGGTGCGCTGGAGGCTCCCTCCAGCCAGTGCCAAGTTTGTGAGCTGACGAATGACACCATCCACTTTCAGGTGTCATCTCTTCGATGCACGTGGTGACCACTGCTTTGCAGAACAGGTCCTTCATCCCTCATTTCTGAACTACTGATGTCCCTGGCAAATCAGTTCCCCCTACTCCTGCCATGGCAGAAATCATACTGCCTTTCCACACTTCAAAATCCAAAATGATTCACTCCTCTGTGCAGCTTCACACACAACATGCACACAATGGATCTAACTCTGTTAGTGACATGTTTAGATCTGCTCCATATAAACACAAAGCAGTTCCCGAATAAGCTTTTGCAAACCTTACATTAAGGATGCCAACCGTGTTTAAACCTTTTTACAAAACTGCATTCATTAGCAGGGGAGTGCACGACATCTATATGGGTTCAGCCTGATGTCTTGCACATGTCTTAGTGCCTGATTGACCAGCATTGAATAATGATGCCTTGCCATTAAGCACTGATAGTACAATAACAATTGTCATGAAAATTAGCAATCATGGTAACATGTTAACAAAATACAGGATATAAACAAACCACTGCAGACTCTGGGTGTATAAAGATTTTTGTGTCCTTCACTTGAAATAATGAAGACTACAAATAAAATAGTGCAAAAATTTCTTACAGAAGCTCAACTCTGACACTGATACAAATAGAAGAAGTACAAATGGCTTGGGGGATCAGTTAGCACACATTCATTACAACACAGGGCTTTATTCTTAAAGAAAGCATCTTGAAAAACAGTGTCCTCAAGAACACAGACCGATTTATGACGGAGCACTATCCAACAGTGCTTCACTGTAATACATGTATTTAATATTTAACTAGAAGTGATTCCTATCAGTTTAGTGGGCAGAAAGGCTTGTTCTCTGTATACAAGACTGCATTTTAAACAGTCACTGTTTGGTTATTGCATTTTGGGGTGCCCTTTTGTGACCGGCAGTTTTACTAACATGCAAGAAAATAGGCGCATGCAAATCAATGGTAAGTGATTTTTAAGGCCTAATATCCATGTGCAAATCACCAGATTCCAAGAAACACAAAGTACAGGTCTAGTAGCATAAACAAATACATATCAGGCAAAACTAAATGTGAATTTTAAAGTAATATAGCTGTACTCAGATACTTTCTGGACAGATACCATTATTACTCTATAGAAGGAGAACCTTGTTATGATATATCATGAGCTTTCAAATGGAAGCACTAGACTGTACACAGGGGAATAAAATGTTATGATTGGTAAAGCAGAGCCTTAGATACATAATGATAACTCTCTAAGTTCAGGGTATCTGGGGGTTGTTCAAGTAACTATTCATCGATCCCATCTTTACG
>WEIS01003542.1:0-10159 GCA_013389965.1 Todus mexicanus | reverse complement strand
AAAAGTTGAATAGCGGATCTGTCACCAGTGTGTTATCTCAGATGACCAATAACTGTGAACTGCTGTGAGCTCTCCAATCTTCTGTTAAGTCATTATCTTACATCATTCCTATCTTTTGAATGAATTATTGTAGCCTGTAAAGTTAGGAGAAATGTTCAGTACATGGCTGGTTGTGGTTAGATTTGGATAAGTTTTATTTCAAATGAATACTTTCTTGGATTCAAATTTCTCACATAAGCTTTCATATTTAGTATTAAAAAAATGTTTACTTTTCATATATTTCTTTTAAATCTGGATGTCAATTTCACTACATTCATTAGCAAAATTTTTAATTATACCTTGACTGTTTCATTAACAATACCAGATCTATTGTACTTAGTGTTAAAACAATGTCACAGAAACAACACCTAACCCTTCTGTCACTTGCTCCAAATCAAGAATTCAATAAATGACAAATGTGAACAGTATAATTTGTCATTTTTATTTCCATATTCTTACCTCCCGCTCCCCCACCCCAAAATGGGAGAAGAAAATAGAGTCCCAGGCTGCTCTGAACATGCATCTTTCATAGAAAACCTGTGCCAATAAGAATTTTTTAAAAAATAAGGAAGAGGCTGTCAATAAAGTCAAATGAAGACAAAAGAAGAAATTGTTCAAATAGACAATAGACCTGGCACTGACTGTACATTGCTCTGGCAGGTTGCATTTTTGGAAAAGCTTGCAGATATCTGCAAACAAAAGATATAGTGGAGAAAACTTTTAAATACTCCTACTGTTTGATTACAGTAATGTCTACATGTAATATACTGTATATAGTACAGTATATTACAGTAATGTAATCAATGTATAATGTATATAATATTAATAGAAAGGACAATGAATTTTGATAGCTTTCAAAGCAATAAAACTTGTATACTTAACTTCATGTAACTCTAGGAATTCACACAGACTCATAAATATTTGTGGGACCGGCCCTCTGGATTGATAGCAGTTAGACTCTTCGACTCGACACTGCAGATGCTGCAGAAGTGTTGTTCTAAAGTTTCCATTATCAGCTTTATCTTTAAAAGAAACTTCACACTACTTTTTATATAAATGTGTGTACCTAACTCCAGAGAGGCTCTTGAAAAGAAGAGGAAGACAATGAAGCGCATCTTGAAAAATATTCTTCCAATGAATTTTAATACCTGCCAGTTGCCTACATCCAACTGTCCCAAATGTTGCCTAGCTGTTTTGCCAGTATCCAAAGGCCAAATCAGTCGGATGAGTGCTCTCCCAAAAGGAAAAGTGCAAACTGAGCACACATGTGGCCTCTAGTCATATTCAGAGTTAAAATTTTGGGGAAGGCATCAGATGTACAGTAACTGTGAAAGTGACTTACATTATTTCCCTTCAGGGTAAGATGCCATGTCCTAGCATGTGAAGGTATTAGTAGAAGTGTAAATATATAATATCATTGAGAGCCATCATAATTTCCTTCCTCTGAGATGCATATGTTTTCTATATATGAATAACACAGAAATGCCGAGTGTGTAGCTCTTTGGAGCTTGTCAGCCTTGTTACTCAAGAAATTCTGCATAGGTTAGAAGCTATGACAACTTGGACACTCAATAAGTGTATAAAATTGGTCTGATTTTTCAATGTACCTTGATATAAAACCAAACACAGTATCAGAGAAATCCAGTATCAATTTTGCTGAAGGAATGAACAATTATCAAAGCAATTATCAATGGAGTCTGTCTCCGAACCCTTGTTATACATACAGTACCATTGTCCTGGGTTCAGCTGGACTGTGGCTAATTACCACAAGCAGCTAGTGGCCTGATCAGCTGAGAAGGGGCTGCAGCTGGTAAGGGCCACAGCTGTGGTAAACAACCCAACCAGCCAATGGGATGGGATATTTGGTAACATAGGAGTCATGAATCCTATATAAGGGTCTGGGCCAGAGTAAGTTTGTTTGTAACCAGTTTCAGTGTGGGGCTTGAATCTGTGGCTGGTGCAGGGACAGTTGTGTGTTGGGCATAGGTAAGCCTCATGGCCCTTATTACCTTTTTTGCATATTATTTCATCAGCATTACTTTAGTTTTTCTTCTCTTTTTGTTTTATTCTATTAAACTGTCCTTATCTTAACACACAGAGTCTCACCTTTTCCTTTTTCTTCCCAATTCTCCTTCCCATCCCACAGCAGAGGGCATGGAAGGGGTAGGGGAAGCCTTGGCCGAATGGCTGTGTGGTGTTTAACCGCCAGCAGAGGTTAAAAACCACGACAAGGATATGTGTATATATTGTACATATATATTTGTTACTACAACCATGTTATCACATCATTGAAAAAGTGCTCTATTTGTCTTAGGAACTGCATTTTAAGCAGAGCTCTATTTACACTTAGGTTCTGTAGGTCTGGTTTTACTGAGTGGAGGTATAGGTGATTAAAAAGTAACATGTGCTAATATACATTTTTATAATTGTAAAATCTTAACCTGTATCTCTGTATTAAAAATATCAGGGGTTCTTCTTCGAGAAGACAGGTGGGTCTAGATGATCTTCATAGGTCCTTTCCAATCTCAGCTATTCTGTTACCCTATGATGCTTAAAAAAGTTGGACTAAAAACGTTACCAGCTCAATAAAATTGAGAACACTAACTTGTATTCATGTTGAATGCCTACTTGATACACTAATTACACTGGCTATAGACAGTTTGCTCAAAGACTAAATCATATTTAATTTTACACGCTCTGATATGCTTATTACAGCTCAAGGTAGTCTGTGCCTTCAGAACTAGTGTTTTTATACAAGAGTTTGTGATAATTTCCTTCATAAATTAGTCTTTACACAGAGCAAGACAAGGATAAGTTACTGTAAGAATACTTCTAAATTTAGGGCCACTATCTGGTTGTTACTATATCAATGCAAAATAAAAGCAAGTATGAAAAAATAAATATACCTTCTAAATTCATGTCATTTTAAGGTTGATACATTAGGATTAATTTTTTCATTTTTTTCCAGTGTAGAGACAAAGATATAATATTGTGAAAGTTACATTAGCATGGTTCTTAAGGCACAGTGAAGCATGTTGGAAAAAATTATCACCTAGCATCCCTGTGTAATTAAAATAGAAATATGGTTACAGTCCAAGGCAATACTCTCTGAAAGCCAGGAGCTTTTCCTGGCTAAAGTTCTGTCTGACACAGTGTTTTATACCCTCTTCATACCACAGTCTAAAAACATCAATAAGCTGCTTTGCTAGCCTGGATTTTTTTTTCAACTTGTAACCCTTTGGTTAAGCTTTATAATCTGATGCAGAATGTCATAATCTCAGGAAGTGAAATGAAAGAGAATGAAGTGTGTTCAAAATTACTCAAAAGCTAAAATTAGAAGTAAAATTCTGTCATTTATTTAAACATTTTAATTCTAGTTACAGTCAAAATTGTTTTGTGTTTGTCAAGAAAGTGCTATGGTCCAACTGTGAAAGTCTTAATTACGTGCATTGAATAGTCTTGTTATAAATAATGTATAACTAAATCCTAACTAATCCATGAGGAAGTAGTTAAGGACCTTCTGTGTCACTTAGATCCTAACAAGTCAGTGGGTCTGGATAGGATTCATCCTAGGGTGCTCAGGGAGCTGGTGCAAATGCTGGCTAAGCTGCTCTCCAGCATTTATCAGCAGTCCTGGCTAACTGGGGAGGTCCCAGATGACTGGAGTTGGCCAATGTGACGCCCATCCACAAGAAGGGCCAAAAGGAGGATCTGGGGAACTACAGGCCTGTCAGCCTGACCTCAGTGCCTGGCAAGGGTATGGAGCAGATCATCCTGAGTGCCATTGAGTGGCATGTGCAAGAAAACCAGGGGATCAGGCCCAGCCAACATGGGTTTAGGAAAGGAAGGTCCTGCCTAACCAACCTAATCTCCTACTATGTCTGGGTGACCTGCCTGGTAGACAAAGGGAAGGCTGTAGATGTGGTCTACCTAGACTTCAGCAAAGCCTTTGACACAGTCTCCCACAGTATCCTTTTGAAAAAGCTGGCAGCCCATGGCTTGGACAAGTGCACCCTTTGCTGGGTTGGAAACTGGCTGGATGACCAGGTGCAGAGAGTGGTTGTGAACGGTGTATCATCCAGTTGGTGTCCAGCGACCAGTGGTGTCCCTTAAGGATCAGTACTGGGCCCAGCTCTATTCAACATCTTTAGTGATGACCTAGTTGAGCAGATCAAGTCTTCCATTAGTAAATTTGCGGATGACACCAAGTTGGGGAGCAGTGTCAATATCCTGGAGGGGAAGAAGAGGCTGCAGAGGGACCTGGACAGGCTGGGTCATTGGGCTGAGGACAATGGTATGAGATTCAACAAGGCCAAGTGCAGGATCCTACACTTTGGCCACAACAACCCCATGTATCGCTACAGACTAGGGGGATGAGTGGCTGGAGAGTGGCCCAACAGAGAGGGACCTGGGAGTGCTGGTTGACAACCGGCTGAGCATGAGCCAGCAGTGTGCTCAGGGGGCACGGAAGGCCAATGGCATCTTGGCCTATATCAGGAATAGTGTGGCCAGCAGGACTAGGCATATAATTCTGTCCCTGTACTCAGCACTGGTGAGGCCTCACCTCAAGTACTGTGTGCAGTTCTGGGCCCCTCACTTCAAGAAGGACATTGAGGTGCTGGAGTGGGTCCAGAGGAGAGTGACAAGACTGATGAAGGGACTGGAGGGGAAGTCTTATGAGGAGAGTCTGATGGAGCTGGGGTTGTTTAGCCTGGAGAAGAGGACACTCAGGGGGGACCTTATCACTCTCTACAACTACCTGAAGGGAAGTTATAGTCAGGTGGGGGTTGGGCTGTTCTCCCAGGAGACTAGTGACAGCACAAGAGGACATCGTCTGAAGCTGCGCCAGGGGAGATTTAGGTTGGCTGTTAGGAAGCACTTCCTCACAGAAAGGGTGATAAAACACTGGAGTGGACCGCCCAGGGAGGTGATGGAGTCACCATCCCTGGAGGTGTTTAAGAAAAGACTGGATGCTGCACTTTGTGGCATGACTTAGCTGATGTGGTGGTGTTAGTTCATAGGCTGGACTCGATGATCTCAGAGGTCTTTTCCAGCCTCAATAATCCATAATCCTGTGATTCTGTGAAACTGTAACTCCTGTCTCAATCTATTAACAGAAGTAAGAGTGAGCACAGAAGCAGGAGTTTTGGGATGAGTAACATATACATAATGTATTTCCGGACAAAACTGAATGAGTTATTTTCCTCTCCTCCCCTTTGGCCTCCTTGACTTATTGTGGGATTCATCCTTACAGCCAATCATCTATATGTTTTAGGCATAAAATGGAAAATACTTGCAAGAACACAAGATTTAATAAAGAAAAGATTTATGTAATCTGTTCCGTTTTATAAGTTATGATGGGATGAATCTTCTAACTGGAAAATGACCACAAATCAGAAGAATAAACTATTAGAGATAAAGTCAGACAGTATAGGTTGCTCTGTGTTATTTTTAAAACATATTTGAATGACCAAAGGCTATAGAAATGAAACAGGAGCATACCAGAAAAAAAAAAAGCTTCAGGTAAAGATACTAGGGAACAAAATGAAAAAGCCACCAAGCCTTCAAGAGAAAAGGCATGAGAGTATCTTTTTTTTGAATTGTTTCCCTATTGCACTATTTCTCAGCAGTGTACTGTATTGAAGAATATATTGAAAACATGATGGTGAGACGATTATCTTGAGGGATAGTGGGTTAACTGATATCTCAGAGGCACTGCATATCATGTTCACCAATGACTGCCAGAAAAAAGTTTTATGAATTAGCAGACAACAAAAAGGAGCAAAACCTGGCTCACACTATAGCTCCAGGTCAGCCCTGCTCCCATGCTGAGTGAAACAGGTAATTGCCAGGTTGAGGGAGTGGAGGAAGGACTGACTCTAACACTGAGCAGGGAGGAGGATATTGCAGCAGAATCAATTGTCTGAAACTAGCATCCATCTTAAACAGCCAAAGATCCACCAAAACATGCTTACTATCATGAATACAGGCTGGAGAACTGAAAAATCTTGCAGAGATCTAGAAGACAAAGCTCATTCCCAAACTTCTTCTCATTCTTTTAAAATCAGAAATTAAGTATAAAACAGGTGAAAAGACGGCTCTGTTTTTTAGCCAGTGGTCATACTCTTCTACAGCTGCACAATCTTGTTACTTGTTCTATAGAAATACAGAAGTTTAACTGTGTAATTGACATTGAATGAGTGCTGCCTTGTACAGATGTTGAGCAACAGAGTAATTTATTTATGGAAGATGAAGAGAGAAAGAGAGAAATGGAAAAAGGATTGGCCCAGAAGCATGAATGAAAAATCTGAGTAGCCTGTAAAATATGAAAGAGCACTGAGTAGTATTTCACAGAAGCACTGATTGCAGAGTAGTCCATGTACAGAGGCAGGTAAGAGACCTACTCCAGTGAACACATCAGGAGTCATGTCTCATAGTTAATTATATGTTCAAAGCTTTTAAATTATTTTAGGTTTTGATAGTATGAGGAGCACCTTCATTTCTACACTATAATCACTGAAAAGATGAGAAGTTTGTAGATTCCACCTCATATAAAAAGAGGTATAAAGGAGAAATGGAAATATGGTGGCTGGCAAGCAGAAAGCAGTGGATGCACAGCCAACAGTCACTTAGGGTCTCTAATAGAACAATGAGAATTTGTTCCGTGTTGCTACCAGGTAATAAACATGAACCTAAGTTTGTTTGTTTGTTTTGGGGTTTTTTGGTGTGTCCTTTTCCCCTTCCCTTTTTCACCCCTCTGAGTAATCATGCAAAGTATTAGACTTCCGTTGCTTTAGGTGATTTATTCACTTCTATATTTCACCTGTTGTAATAGTTATTGTATAGAAACACAAAAATTGCCAGTGACTGGTCTTATTTGGCAGAATTAATACCTGCTGTGCCACAGAAAATAAACATCAGTGAGTTACAGCTGCTGTAACAGCACATGATCTTCTGCTAGATGAGCTATTGACAAAAGTGGGTGCTTAAGTGCACGTAAGTTTGTTTAAAAATGACAAGCTTTCCTCAAAGCTATCCAACCTCTCTCTAAATGTAGGACTTTTTAACTCTTCTAAGGTAAGCTACTTCTTTCTACACAGCTTCTGGGTAACATGGCAAAACCCTCTTATCTATTAAAAAGTTGGCTGGTTTTAGCTGGGAAATCTATGGAAGTTATTTATTACGAAAATATTTTGCAATCTGTGACTGTCCTGCAGTGTATAGGATGAATATGATCAAGGTTGGGGTGGAGGAAGTATGACTAAGTGTAGCAGTGTAGTAAGAGCCGGATTGGAAATTAATTTTTTCAATGCATAGGTTTTATTATAAACACATGGGTAATATCAAGTAATAGGGTTTCTTTTGTATCTGAAAGTTAAACTCACCAATAAGCAATTATGTGATTGAAGGTTCTCTTATCTTACAACACTTGCCAAAATTAAAAGCAACTATTTCCAGAAAAGCATGTTTATTTTTCCTTAATATCTATAGAATTGAAAATAGGATAGCTTTGATTTGTTTCTTTAAAGCAAAATTCTATTTATTGTGCCGATAAAATGACACATTAAAAAAAAAATCAGAAATGTCACGCTATTTTCCTTGCTGATTCATAATAGATAATCAAATATGTAACAGATAGAATTCCTTCTAAGTTATCACTCTATTGGAAAGCAGTGCTCATAAATTCAACAGACCTATATTACAATATTTAGAAAAAGCAAAGAGGCAAGTATGAATGTATGTCAAATACATAATCTACTGGCTGAAAAACAAACACTGGCTAGGCAGACTTTCAGCTGGATTTTGTGCTGGAATTCTAAATATTTTTTGCTATCCTTTTTTGTACTTACAGGAGCAATACCAGTGGTTGGTACAAAGAGGGATGGAGGTCTAGAAATAAGATAATTAAAAAGAAGTAAGGTGGAAGTACATATATGTTCTTACAAGAGTTGATTAATGGAGGAACGAACTAGAAAACTGCATATTTTAGGTTAGAATTTGTAGATATTTTTCTTTCCAAGTTGTGCTCTCTGTGTGCTCCAGAGGTTAGAGCTGTTTCCCCCTTTAAGTTCAATTGGTTTGACCAGTTGTCAGGATTCCCAGTAGAAAATGAGGAGCATCCCTTGTAATTTGTTTGGTATTGCAAATAGCAACCTGAGCTTTATTACACTAAAAACCCCCACAACTCAGTCATTAAAATTTAATAAATTCCAAATATCAGCCTCTCCAAAGGACTAAAATTAAGCCTTGTTTTGTCAGACAATGCCTTTCTGGGGGAAAAATAATTTATTTGTTTTTATTGCTTCTTGGTTGCCTTGTAAGATTTATTTATCTATTTATTTATTTTAGTACCAAGAAGCCTGATAAGCTGCAGTAAAACTTAATGTTCCCAACTGGAGGAATAATCTACCACTTTTCTTATGCAACCTTTGTCATTATGGTTCATTTACACTGCAGATGCACTGAAGGAAGCAGTCCTTCCCCCTGCTTCACAGACTATTTTCATTTTAAATAGAGTAGCTTCTCCTACATTGAGGAGAGAGGGAAGGCAAGATCTTGTAAGAGGCAGAAACTACTTATAAGACTACAAAAGGAAAAGTTGGTTCTTATTAACTACAAGTCCTGTCTACAAACACCGATTTTTGAATCTTCACCTATAGCATTGTTTGAAAATGATGCATATTGATAGAGCTTTAGTTAGTCAAAGATTGTGCCTGCATGGGTCTTATCTGCCTTTGGGATTTCATTATATCTTGAGGGATGGCATAGGAGGCCTTCTACACTTTGTATCAGTCTGGATGTAACCAGGTTTTGGGTTTTTTTCTTTTTGATGAATAATTCAAGGACACAAGAAATAATCAAAACCAATAAACTGTAACCAAGCCCACAAACATATTGTGGAAATATTCACCTATTCTGAGTTTCTCATAGGATAATTCAGTTATGGATATCTGCTACTGCTGTCTTAAGTATATAATATAGCATATGTTTTCCAGGGCTGGTGGATAGCAAAATTATTTCCAGTTTCTGTAATACAGTTGAATTATATGTTGTAAGAACCTTCTTATGAGTACTTAGCTTTATCAAACCAGATATCTGACTCTCTCACTGCTATATATGCAACTATATATTATATAGTGCAAAAGGACATAGGTGGAGTGAGATGGGTGTCAAAATCTGTGTCACTTGGCAAACCATTTCAAAACTATGTTATAGTAGCCACAGACTTAGAAAAATTTGTTGAAACACCTTAAAGGTTGAACTGTTTTAATGTTAAAAACCCCAATGAGTTGTTTTTTCTAACTGTCCTGAAATAACTGACTACATTTACAAAAACAGATATGAGTTTCTTGAGCAAAATGCAGCAAAGAAAGCAAAGATATAATCAACATAAAGACTTTTATCCTAACACACATCTCACTGTGATGGAAATATATGATAGCACCGCCAGCGTGGCTGCATACACATTAATGGTTATAATCATAAATCACTTAAGGATTCCTGGTTTTAGAGCTATTACAAGGGTACTGTTGCAACTTCATCTCCCTGGTTTTGTGTCTTTCTGTTTCTCTATCTGTTACACATTAGAGGCTGAAATAATTACACGACTGCCAGCTCCTGTACTTAAAATCCCCTGAGCTTGTCTTCCAGGATTGCTTAAACAATGCTTTCAATCTTTTAATAACTAGGTAGCTACAGTTTCTACTTGTCACTGGGAAACCTGTTTACAGCTCCTCCTTGTTTTACTGAAAAGTGACATGACTATGGAAGTCCTGGAACTTTTCCCACCATTACACCTTATTGGGATTTTAATGCAGATGGAGCATGCCATTGTAAACACTCTTGGACTTGCAAATAAACCAAGAAATCACATTAAAAATAAATCTAGAGATTTCTCTGTGGGTCGAGTAGTTATGTGATCTAGTGCTAAGTATCCAACTCCCAGACCAGGGAACTCCCAATGATTTCTGGCCCTTTTTGGTCCATTGGCTTTTAATTCACTTCAGATTTCTTATTCAATCTTGTGTGTAATGAACAGGTCAAACAGCACAACGAAGGGACTAATGGATCACCAGGACTGTATCTTTCTGCAGCCTCACCTTTTTAATGCTGGTTTAAA
>WEIS01003530.1:0-11140 GCA_013389965.1 Todus mexicanus | reverse complement strand
CCTTGCTCCTTTTAAAGTCATAAATCCATCTTGACAGGAATAGCTGGAGGAGAGGCACAAACAGCACCCCTGCTGCTGTTCCTCTTTCCGAGCTAAAGTCGCCCCAGGAGCGTGGATTCGATTGCAGGCAGCCTGCGTGCAGCTGGGCTAGTTTGAAAAATATATCCCTATAGATAAAAACTTTGGCCCTGCAAGACGCTGGCAGCGGGCCAGCTACCAGGGGTGGGGGAGAAAAGCAAAGCAGCTCAGAGAAATCCAAAGCTGCTCTGCTCTGGAATGAACTAGAAGGAGGAAAACCACATATATAGAGGAAAGGAAAAAAAAGTAAGAAAGGCTAAGGAGAGTGCCCTGCCCTGGGAATATTGGCTAATCTTCTGGGAGGAGGCAGACTGAGCCTTCCCCCAGGTCCTAGCGCTACCCAGCGTGTCCCTGCCCCGCTGCCAGGCACCAGAGGTGCCACCAAACGCCATCCCTTGCTGCTTTACCCTGGGGAAGAGCTGGTGCAGGAGTCACCAAGAAATGCCAAGCCTGCGGGAAGCACCCAGTGCCGAGCTGGCGATGTGGAGAAAAGGGCAGGGAGCAATATTCCCTGGCGCAGCGGGTACGTGCAGCAGCCTGCTACGTGCCCACCCATTATCTCCCTTCGGTGTGACGTTAAATACATGCTCGAGACTGACTTCTGAGTCAAAGCGGACTCACACGCCTAAAGATAAAGCTGTGACAAATACCTTACGGGATGGAGGGGCAGAAATGTTTGGTGGAGAGCAGATACCAACGACCCCAGGTTCAGCCTTCCCCAACATGCAGCCTCTATAGGCAGAAGGTTTCTGCCAGGACAAAACACAGAGTTTCCCTTCTCGGGGCTGTCCTGCTCTCCATGGATCTGCTTTCAGCTCCTTGTCATCAGGTAGAGGTGGCAGTAAATGCCTCTCTCTTTTTTCACTGTAGGTTTGAATATGTGCTGCTTCTGGACATGACTAGTAGAGAAAAGCTGGCAAGTTACACCCAGTTATGAAGACACCAATCAATCATCATCTCCTTAATACGGGGAGTGACCAACAAGACAGGCTCAAGTAGCAAAAGGAAGAATGTTTAGAAGCCTGTGGGATTTCTGAAACTGGTGAGCAATATTTCCTCCAATTTGATTTTTTCTCTCCTGGGAACTGTAAAAAAAAAAAAAAAAAGTGAACAGGAGTTAGGGGCCAAGGGGCTGCATGGGGTGGAAAAAAAGTCGTATCCAAACTCATCAGCCAAATGGAAAGTCAGAAGAGGCCCAAGAAACCAGATCCAATGGTGGAAGCACGGATTCAGTCAGTAGTTAAAATTCCTGGGCACTTGTGTTTCCCCTCCCAGTTTGGTACCCAGCGGCATCGTGAAGGAGCTTTGCCGTATTAGGGTGTACGACACCTCAATCCCATGAAGCATAACCCTGTATGAGCGACCACCTCACCCACTAATTCATGCAGGCTGGAATAAACATTATCCCAGACGCTTAAGAATATTAGATACCCCTGCTCTCATACACTAGTTATGTCTGACGGTAGCAAGCAAGCTTCCAGGGAAAAATCAGACAGCAAAGCCAATCAACGCCACGGTCTAATTCACCAATCCGAGCAAATTCATCCCTTCTCATTGCACAGATCCATATTTAATTCAGCAGCTGATGTCCTGACTGTGATGGCAGCCATGGAGGTAAAAGGTTTTCTACACCACTGTTGAGTGAAGTACTTCTTCAGCCACATCCTTGTTCTCTGCTGGTGAATGTCCTACCTGCTGTTCTCACACTGGTTGTATTCTGGACCTGGGACATAGGAGGGATGGGTGGAGGAAGCAAGGGGCCCAGGGCTCACAGATGCATGTTTGGAGACCCTTGACTAGAGCTGGCAGGTATATGGAGATGATTTCCTTCCATTACTCACTTCCCAAGGAACTCTTTCCACGGAAGGCTTGCTCATCTTAAAATAGTTCCCTTTATTATCACTTTGTCAATGTAAATGCCATTCAGTCTGACACCCTGCAGAGATTTCAGCCTTTATGTCCCTGTAGGTCCTGCTGGGATAGGTGGAAGCAGGAAAAAACAGCCTGGAAAATAATGGGATCTTACACAATTTTGGTTTATTTTTAACCTTTACTGTAATCGACAGATCCTGTTTCCAGTAAGACTGGGGCATGTGCGTGGTGATTCTTCCCTAGTCGCATCCTGCGCTCTGGAGCCAGCAGTATCACTCCAGATTTGCTCCTGTTTAAACCAGATCAGAATCTGGCTGCAGATCTCAGCTTCGGCTCAGCTCCCTGTCTCTGCTGGGCTCACATTCTCCGCTTGTCATTGACTTGACTGAATTTCAGTCGGGACGATCATCTTCTTACCACGCCAAGCTACAGAACAGCTCAGGAGCAATTAATGATTGTGGAAGCCAACCAACAAAACCAACCGAAAACCACCACCGCTCAGCCTACCGTGCTTTGATGGTGATATCACTGAGACTCAGACATGTCCACACATACATTGTACCTCACAAATCCCCAGTGCTACTCTCCAATGTTCTGCGAAGGCAAAGCTTTGCTCGCGCGCCGCAGCTGCCCTGACATTTGGGGGATGTAAACAACACGCAGTTTATGAAGAGATGCAATATCCTCTCCGAGACAAATTACGGCAGCTGGAACAAACAGGCTTTTCGGGAACACAGCCTTTTTTTGTTTTGTTTTTTTTCAGCTCTACATAAAAGTTTTTGTTTGGAGGGGCTCTCTATATATGGCAACTTGGAAATTCCCCAGTTGGAAAGGAAGCCAAGCAGCTCTGAGGTGCTGGAAGAACGATGCGGGTAAAAGCTTCCTCCTTGGACTCCAGGGAAGGCTGGTGCAGCCCAGTGCAGGTAGGCAGCTACCCCAGGTACCAGTAACCCAACTGGGCTGCACATCAGGGGCTTGGGCTGGGAAGCAAGTCCTCCGCCAGTTCCTGCCGAGCCATCAGCTCGGTTCTGACGCAGAGGATGCAGACAGCGACTGAATCACCAGCGGCATTCCCAGCCAGCTCCAGGTTTTCCTCCAAACGCTGACAGCGCGTGGCTCACCTCGCTGCCCCACTATGTCACACGTAACTTTTAAACAGCTCCAGGCTGCGTGGCTGGAGTGCATGAACTTGAACTCGGGTGACTCCAGAAATGCCGCTCTGACTTAGCAGCGAGGATCAGGCCCCGCATTGCCAGCTCTCAGTTAACAGTGTGTCATGCACTCTCCAGCCTCCAGTCAGCTCTTATTTTTGTTTGACTTGGAAGATAAACTACATAAATAGACATGTTTACTCCCTGCCTTCACCAGTTTATATTTCTCAAAAGTTGCCCAGTGACCAGGAACGACTGCACGGTGAGGTAAGGTCGAGCTTATAGATGATCTCTTTTATCCCAAGGCATCTAAAAAGTCACTCAGCTCAAAAATACAACCAATTCTGGGGAGAAGCGCAGCAGCTTTTCAACTACTTGCAGCAGTATTACGCTAGGGATTAGGATACTTGAAAAAAATTGCAGAAGCCTACTCTGGAAGAACCCAATGCAGTAGAGCATCATCAGTAGGCTGAGGAAAGCTGCTTCCCATCCTAATGGAAGAACTGGCTGCAGAGTTCTCTTAAAAACAGTCTGGTAGCACCCAGCAGTAAGTGGCAGCAGGTGGTTCTCTCACATTTTCAAAGCCATTTACAGCCCTTTGAGGAAATACCGTGGCGATGGACTGCTCTGGGGCTTTGCACTGTTATTTTTGAGCCACCCATAAAGCCAGACGTGGCTGCTGTTAAGAGCTAATACAGACAGATTCATTACAGGCTGAGAGGGATGATGTTATGAAAAGCAGAGCTCCGTCCGCAGCGGCGCTTTGAGTCAGGCGTGTTTACAATGGAGCCGCGCAGCAGCCTGACTTTCTGAACTCCAGCTTGAGCCAACTGTGTTTACAAGCTCACAAAAATCACATGGAGCCCGACCAGCTTCTTGCTTTCACCTTGCGTCTTGGGCTCTAAGTTTGTAGGAACGAATGAGATCATCTGCAGAGTTACAGGAGCCGGTCAAAACTGTAACTGATATAGAGGGGGGAGAGGGGGAAGCAGGAGGGCTGGGTGTCAGCGGTGCGGAGCAGAGCTGAAGCACTCAGGCCTGACTCATCTGCCACAGCCCAGACTCACTTACTCGTCTGAATTCAGGGTACCTCAGACCCAAAGATTTCATTTTCTCCTTGTTCCTGCCTAGAACTGCTGCAATTCCTTTGACTGATCATAACCACTCACAGCTAGGTGTGTAGCAGTGAAGGGGTAAACCAGGAGAAACAACAAAAAAACCCAACATAAAGTGGCTCATTCCTTATTCAGGGGCTTCTGCATTTCTCCTTTTGCCAGGTAGGTCAGAATCAGCCAAAACCTCTGGCCCTGTCTCTCCCAGTTACTGCAGAGGCTCCTTTGGTGTGCGCAGCAGGCTGAATTAAGAGCTGTTGGGTTGTCATAACGCATCCTCCACCCTGCTGCAGAGATGCTAGTGGCTGCCCACATGCATCAGCCTCCCTGTCATGGAAGAGCTGACAGAGAGAGCACTTGGCTTCACTGCTGCAGCCCTCTGCTTTCAGCTCAACCCAGGACGAGGAGAAAGAGCAGGGTAGGAAACACTGTAGGAAACACCGGCTTTCCAAATAAATAAGCAGGACATGGGCTCAGCTACCCTTGTGTGTACAAAAGCCACAGGCTGCCCCAAAATGCACACTGTCTGTGCAGCGATCACAACCCCAACGTGAATACTGAGAGGAGATGACACAGAAGTGCAAAACCAATGAACTGCTGGAGCCTGAGCTGTTACCAGAATGGTGCTCTCAAACCCTGCTCTGCATCAGTAACGTTACCGTAATTGAGTAGGTAGAAGTTACACGGAAAGAGCAAACTCCACAGTGCCAAGATGTGCAAAAGAGTGAGGGTACAAACCTGAGTGCGCCCATGACAGCCCCTAGCAGAGACCCACCAGGTCATAGAATCCTAGAATCTTTGAGGTTGGAAAAGACCCTTGGGATCATAGAGTCCAACCCTCAACCCTACTCTGCAAAGTTCACCCCTAAACCATCTCCCCCAACACCACATCTAAAGGCCCTTTAAACATGGCCAGGGATGAGGATTCAACCCCCTCCCTGGGCAGCCTATTCCAGGAGCTGACTGCTCTGGCTGGCAACATTTTTTCCTAATATCCAGGCTAAACCTCCCCTGTTGTAGTTTGGAACCATTCCCTCTGGTTCCCTCTCTAATTACCTGTGAGAAGAGCCCAGCACAAACCTCTCTCCAATGTCTCTTCAGGCCAGAATCTCTTTCCAGAGACTGGAAAACAGGTGTGACAAGCTTCAGAGCTGCCCGGTCACACAGAAGGCTTACTGCCTCATTTCCCTCACAGAACAGGGTTTTATTGCTTTTTTCCCCCAGCTGGACCCAGCCTGTAGCTCACTTTGCTTGGCAGGAATCAGAGAAGCTCTGAAAATTGGACCCACTTCTAAGCAGANCTGAGTTAACCTCATCATGTTTTAGAGCAGCTGACCTGGACAACAGCACCGTTCCATCCATCTCTGGCTCGCGTTTCAAACAGTGGTATGAGGAGAGGCCACCCAGGGCAGCAGTCCCACCTCACGAGCTTATGCCTTGGTACTGCAACCCATTCACAGTAGGGAATGGAGCCAAAGAGGATAGCTCCTGTTCCTGTCACCAAAGTGGCTGAATTTCAGGTGGGTGCTAATTTTAGAGGCTCGTCTAAATCTTGCCAGGCTCTCTCAGCTTGCTGGGTGGGGGGAAACAATGAAGACCGTGATGAATGGGCCTCTGAGCACCCATCAGACCCACATCCAGCCACAACAGGAAAGGGAAGCAGTATGTGGCTTGTAAGTTCCTATCAGGAGAGGCTGCCTGGCCCTCACTTCAAGCACAGCTGCTGGAGTGCTGGCCAAGCTACACTCTCTGCTCATAGCCTGGGATTCCGGAGAGAGTGAGGCTGATTTTCCATCAGCCTCAATCCCCAGGTGACCATTCGAGCCTCTCCCCTCCCAGCCCTGCATGCCTCCTCTGATGGGGGCAGGGGAGCACAGGTACCGGTTCTTCTTTTTATCCTCCTACCAGCAGCCTTTGAGACTAGAGAAACTCAGTTCCAGAATCAGTGTAGTCTGAAAACTGGCGTGCGGGGGTGGAACGGGTTCAAGCACTTGTGTGGCTACAGCAGAGGAGCACAACTGGACCAGTGTGGGACAGGGATTTCCAGAGTCCTGCTGCAGAGCTCATTTCTCAGGTCCAGGCTGCCCGAAAGGAACTGACCCTCCAGCTTCAGGGCTTAGAACCAGGCTGCCTCTAAGGTAGGCTTTGCTGAGGGCTCAACTTTCCAGCTGAAGCTTTTCACCCCCTACTCAGTAATAAAGCAAAAACAACTGAGCAGGAACAAAGCTTCAAGCAACAAAACAATCGCTCTTTTTGTCTGAACCCAGCAAGGCAGCTGGGGAGCGAGTGGGAGGAGAGGGAATGACTCCCTGAGCTGTCAGCAGGGCTCCTCCAGCCCAGCTGACCTTGGCTGGCTGACTCCGTGCTCCCGTAACACTTAGAAACTTGTCCCCCACTGTGCTGGTTAGCGTCAGAGTAGGGGTTTTCTCTCCAGCCTCCACACCAGCCCCTGAAAGCCCTTGGTGTATGACTGTTCTCTTCCCATATGTCCTGCCACTCCTCACAGGGCAAGGCATGGAATGAGTGCTGAGTCTAATCCAAGTTTCTCCTTCATGGCGCTGATTCTTCATTTCCCACACGTGCAGCAAGTTCTAGAGGTGCAGACAACTTGCAGATCCAGGCTATGGTGTGTACAAGCCACAGACCTAATAAGACAATCAACGTGCTGCCCCACACGACAAATGCTGGGGAAAGGTCCCAGCTTCAGTCACTCTAAAGCCAGCACCACACGGAGGAGGTGGGCACCAGCAGAGCGACCACCTTCCCCTGTCCCAGTCTTTCTGTGTGGGAATCTGGCTTTTCTGGCATGGAAGAGCAGAGCCAGGCGCAGGAGGACACTTGCAAGCTGAGCAGGGAAAGCCTGCAGAGCAGCACACAGTGTCCCTGGGCAAGGCTGCCACTCCCCACGCAAACCAACACTCAGGAGCTCGCAGGAGTCTCACATCTCCTGCTTTGCCACCACACACTCAGTTTTGGGGTCACTCATTTTGTAAGTTAAAAGGCTGGAAAAGAGCTGCTGGGATTTCCAAGGGCTGCACAGTAGGCTTCCTTCTGCAGGCTGAAATTAAACTTGCTGCTGAGACAGAGACTGGTTCCACCATGAGCCACCTGACGTAGGCAGAAGCCCAACGGCATCTGATGCCATGGGGCTGTCAAAGTGTGGGCGGCCTCTAGAGGATTCATTACTGGAAAGTGCCACACTGAGATCTGAGAGGGCAGAACAAACTTGCTGAAATCTAAGAGCAACGAGAGGGGGCAAAAAAAGACTTCCTACCATCAGCAAGTTGCTGGTTACAGCTGAAAGAAGGCAGGTGGGGCAGGGGGTCCGAGATTAGAAAGCCTGTTGCATGCACGAAGTCTGAAGGATGTGGAGGGTTCTGCTGGGAAACACTGTGCCAACAGCTCCCCTTTCCTCACTGCAGCCTGCCAGCCTCACGCTCCTCCCACGTCAGACGAGGGAAATAGTTGCAATTCCAGTAGCCCAGAAAGAAAGAGGTGACTTGACGCATGAAAGCCATCAAAACAATTTCCATCTATTTTAGGCATAAGAGAGTTTTGTTCTAGAGCTGCGTCCTCTAATGCCTGACCCGGTGGTGAAAGAACAATGAGAGCAAAAATATTTCCCCGTAAGTGGGACTATGAGACAGAAATATCTGTTCTGCTCTCCACCCTTCAATGGAGGCTCCTTCTGCAGAGATTCATTTGTTTCTTCAGTCAAGAGAGAAGAGACAGAGCCCCTTCCAGCCATCATACACCATCTCTTCAAATATTTAACCAAAGCTTCTCTCGTTTAGCAGGCTCTATGCTTTTCAGGAATGCTCTCCAGAAGCCACCAGTCCTCTACATGGGTCCGTGCATGTTTCATTTAAGGGCAGAGGGTAATTGTCATTGTTTGCCAGTTTTATTATGGCTCTGGGAAGCTTGTAAACACTCAGACATCCATTATGTAAATACTTGGACACACATTATGTAAACACCTGGGACATTATTTGTGTAAGCACCTGGACATCAAGTGTGTTGGAAGAACTAGAATTGGGATTGCAATCCAGTGGAATACTTTGCCAAGCTCACTGCTCTCAGTAATTTATTTACGTTTCCAGGGCTTTCTAGTTTAGTTTTGCATATTGGGAGGATTACCCAGCCTTAGTCACAGCCCTTACGTCTATAATTAGACCTTGCATATAGGGAATTTAACTGCAAATGGCTTAAAGCTCTGGCAGTAGGTAACACTGACTGTCTCCCTTGCCTTGAAATCAAGACATGGAGAACTAGAAAAATGCTGCAGATACTTCTCACTAGATTAGTCAGTAAATATATGACCAGAGCCACCTCGAATTACCCTGACATAAGTCTATTTATCTTCACGGTCTCCCTGGGTGGGCCCTGACTCACTCCTTTAGCCTTTGCAAATAAACACACCTTGCTTTCTGCCCCATCATCTGCTCAAGTTACCCAAGGACTACCATGGCCAGGCTCCGTTACAAGGTAGTTCTTACCCTTACCTATTTCAAGAGATGCAAGAAGTTGCATCAAGCAGCACTAAGTGACAGATTTATGCTTATATCTTGATCTGTGACTACCCTCCTCACTTCCCTACAGGAGAGGGAAGTAGAATCAACCAAATAAGCAGCGTTGCTCAGGTTGGAAATTAATTAAAGTACATTGAGGGGTTGCTAAACAGAGTAGCCTTGGGGAAATCTGACACTGCAGCAAATTCTTAGAGAAGGGTCCTAGAAACACCCAAGAAAAGTGACAGGTCACTGGGAATGCTGCTAAAGACTCAGAGAAATAGCATAGAAAACCAGCAGCAAGCAGCTGAGCTAATACAGCCCCACGTCTCTGTGCAAGCTTAAGCTCAAATCCTGGTCTTTACTAAAAATGGGAACATTTGCAATTCCATCCATTCCTCCCCTTCCCAGCTGCAGAACTGAACCAAGGAAGAAATGAAGTAACACTTACCACTGCCACTGACATCCTCACTTCTAGTTCTCAAAACATGGGAGCAAGCAAAGCTGCATATATATATATATATAGGTGGGATGAAAGGCAGGGGGAAAAAAAGGGAAGCAATAATCCCCCTCAGCACATTCAGCTGGTGATCTTGGGTGGAGCTGCTGCTGCTCAAGAGAAGTGGCAGGGATGCTTTGCTGCAAGAGGGTTGCTGGGGCCTGCCCTAATGGCTGGTCCTGCTCGCGTGTCTATCACGCAGAGGAAGTCTGGCAGATCCTGTTTAGCCGAGTTCTCCCACACATGGGGCTTTTTCTGCCTCTGCATCGCTTCCTGGCACCTGTCAAGGACGTTGCTGTTCTGATACTTTCCCCACAAAAGGCACTCAGAAGGCAGCTAGAGCTGCTGGTTCTCATGTGCTCTGCCTCCTTCCTCATCTCTGTGGCTGACAAGCTCTCGAGAGGCCGTTGCAAGCATGTCAGGAACAGAGATCATAGAATCAGAGAATCTTTGAGGTTGGAAAAGACCCTTGGGATCATCGAGTCCATCAACCCTACTCTGCAAAGCTCACCCCTAAACCATCTCCCCCAACACCACATCTAAAGGTGATAACAAACCCTGCTCTTGCTCACTGCTATCTTGATGAGACAACGCCAAAGGCGCATCGCACCCTTCGGCTACCGCATTTGCGCGGCTAAATTTAGGGCAAGGAGCAGTGAGAAGTTAAACGATGAAGGCAAGCACCAAAAAAGCCCCGTCGACAAAAGGCCCTTGATCAGACAAACCAAGCAGTTGAGGTGAGTTCCACCCCCAGCACCTTTGCAAATCCCAAGGAGTCCTGGCTCGCCAGGTGCTGACAGGAACGGTCTAGCCCGTGTAGACAGGCAGGCGCAGAGCCGTGCCCGGCTCCTGAGAGCAAACTAGGAAAATACCCAAGTTATCCCCACCCTCACCCAACCGCCTGACACCCTTAATTGCCGTGACGCAAAAGGGGTTTCTGCCTTCCCCCTGCTCGCTCTCTTTATGTGGGATATGGAGTATTGCGGTACAGATAAGAAGTAAAAGGCTGAATGAAGTCTTTCTCTGTAACCTGAATTAAACCACTCTTGTGGGCTGAAGAAGCCCGACTGATCGATTTCCTCACTCTGCGTCTTTTTGAGTTTTTTTTTAATCTCTGGATTTCTAAGTATCTGGAGTCCAGTTGTGACTAGAAAGCAAATGCCAGAATATCACAAGCAGGGGGTTTGCCTTGTGTGTTTGGCTCACAGGGAGTCGGGAAGCAAGAGCACATTAAATGGCAACTCTTGAGGCCAGCAGCAGCTTGAAGTGCAGCTGGTGCCTGCAAGAGAAGTGCTCTTTGTAAAAGCATCTGTCCCCAAAAGCTGACACAATTCCACCCTCCCTGCCCGTGGGTCAAGACCTCAGGAGGAGAAAGGCAGCGTGAGAAAAGAAAGCTGCCTCCAAGAAAGGGTAAGAGCTAGCCAAGAGCAGTTTGTAGAAAACTGGTAGGATCTCTTCACCCCTTCCCATCTGCTGTTGTGGTAAAGCCTCAGGCTCTAGCAAGAGGCCGGTCCCTGGACGTGCTGCATGACTGAGCTCATTTCTAGAGATAAGGACGTTTATTTTCCAGCTGGGCTCAGCTAACACTTGTTCCTTTGAAACAGGGAGTGCTGCGTGAGTGGAGGGATTCTGTTTACATCTCAGCAGCAGGCGAGTTAGGAAGGCTGAGGGATCCAGGATGGCTGAAAAGGTGGGAGTCCAAATGTAAAGGCTGATAGCCAAGATGGGACACGGTCACCCCAACTAAAGTAGGAGCCAAGTGACCAAATTCTCCCTGCTTTCGGTGGAAGTGACCTCGGGGTCAGGCAGGGTCTCTGAGGGCTTCCTGAAGTGATTGGTGTGGAAGGTTTCCAGGTAGGGACAGTGTCCTTCAAACCGGACAAGGAACACTTCTGTGACTTCTGTTAGGTTAGGTAATAG
>WEIS01003505.1:734-12723 GCA_013389965.1 Todus mexicanus | reverse complement strand
CTGGGGCAAAGTCCTTCTTCCTGTCACTCAGACCAGGGACTTACATCTCCATTTTCTGCAGCGCAGGTGATGAGCACCACCACAAGCACTCTAAATAGCTGCTTCCTCGGTTGCTTACACAGGACTTCGTTATTTGTACAGAGAGGAATGGTTCCCACCGAACAGTGCGTTTGTTCTGTCCCTTTCTCTGACCAGAAATCCAATCCAGGACCTGAAAATCTTGCTGCTGAAAGGGTTAGTGAAAGGAAGTCTGTAGGAAGTTATTTCCCAAAGGAAACCTGCATACCCTGTGATTCAGCATTTCCTAACAGCAAAACAGTACACACCAAGAACTTCCAGCCTTCTTCCCTGGAAGATTCAACACATATAGTAGTTATTGGGGGTTTTTTGTCAAGTATATTTATCTAACTTTGGTTGCCACCAGCTGCTTTCCTGAATTTTGAAAATTTCACCACAGTACTACAGAGCAGTAAGGTGAGAAGATGGACTAGAGATAAAGGGCGACAGCAACTAGAGTAGAGGTTGAGTGACAACATAATTAAGACAGACTTTCAAATTTGGCCTATCAAAATGGAAACCAAATTGGCAACAAGGGAAAACTGTGGATAAGGAAAGTCCAAAACACTTTTCCACTACTGTCACCCTGAACTGTGTATAACTTCCCTAATTTTCAAAGTATTCTTTGAAGCTCAACTGAAAAAAGCTCCTTAGCCTGTGTGTATTTTTCAACCTGAAAATATCATGTATGGTATAGTTCCCTTGAGTTTTGCTATGAACTTGAACAGAAGTTGACTGAGTGTTACTCATCTGGGTCCAGTCGTGCTTTATTATTCTAATGAGCATTCGCATTTCTACATGTACAGCTGAACACATCAGATGACACGGCATAACTCCAGCTCTGCAGAGTTTATAGCCTAATTTGCCAGAACTCAGCCACTCTGCAGTTCTGAGTACTAATGGTAGGATTCACCTTGTCTAACTTTAAACCATCTAAAATTTGGGCATGAAGCCTCAGTAGCTTGTTGGTGAGGCCTCTGCATTCAGTGGAGAGGACAATCCACTTCATCCTTACAGCTGTCAGGAAGAAATCTTCCCCTGAGACACTCGTATCTCTCTGCCAACCACTGACAACCTAGATGATACTCTATGACTACACGGTTAAATTTAGATGAGGTGAGCCCTGGCTTAGAGTCCAGGTGCCTCTTTGATTGGAAGTGGTAAGGAGGAAGTGTTTTATATAAACGTTAGCACAGTTCTGGAAAGCTTTTATACTAATGGACTCCTTACAATGGGGTGACACTGCACATAACATTTTCAGTCTGATAATTGCATTCCAGTTTTGATGAAAAGGTTTCTTTGTAAGTTGGATTTTAAATCTGGTGTATAAAGCAAGCCCCAGAGCAACCCAATTTAACTTCTTAGAAGTCAGCTCTGCTTGGAACAGTGGTTTGGACTGGATGACCTCCAGAAGTCCTTTTCAATCCAAATTATTTTACAGCTCTCTATACATGTACATCTGTGGTGCTAAACCTCTAGCTCCTGGTCTGCTTTTCTTTCCAAATTTATGCGTTACACAAAGTGTGACAAGTACCTCTTCAGAAGCCCCTTGTGAATAATGCATGTGAAGATTCCCATGCAGTTTCACAGAATGACATTCCTAAATCAATTTTTAACTTTTTTCACCTGTCACTTCAAAAAATAGCTGAAGTGTTACTTAGAAATTTCCTAAACTAGTTAACTTTTTCTTTTCTTTCTTTCTTTCTCTTTCTTTCTCTTCCTCTCTCTCTCTTCTTTTGCTTTTTCTTTCTCTTTCTTTCTTTCTCTTTCTCTCTTTCTTTCTCTCTCTCTCTCTTTCTTTCTTTCTTTCTGTCTTTCCAGCAACTCACCGAGACCTGCGAAGCAACCGATGCTACAGAGCCTAGACCCCGGCGAGAGGCAGGCGCGACCCATGCCTTATTCATGAGTCGGAACTTGGAGTGCAGAAGGGCCAGCCAAGAAGATATGGCCCTGGAAGACACCGCTTCTCAGCAAAGCCTGTCTGAGGAGCAGTAAGGAGTATTCCTAGTGCAAGGACCTTAGAATTAAAGACAGTTAGGTCGGGGAGCTGCACATGGGTTTAGGTTCTTTCAAATGTAACAAGCGACCTTCAAATGTTTATTTTTCTAACTTATACACAAGAATACTATGGGGCAGATGTTCTTCAGCTAAAGGCCTTGCCACGAGTAGGGTTGGAAGATGTCCTAAAAACACACAGTGCCACTTCATCTCAGGTTCTTGTAAATCCTAGAACAATTAATACAATGTGTTTAATGTTCCTTCCCCTGGAGCAGTTGGAATCACAAATGAATACAGTGGGAAATACGAATACAACTCAGTGAAAAGCACACAAGACATCTTTCCTGCCATAACTAAACAGCTGATTGCATGCAAATTAATTGGCATTTGGTACAGAACATACAGGAAAATGCAACTTTGAAGAGAAGCAATGAATAGGTAAAAGGACAGTACAACATGTACTGTAACATTAGAGCTAAATCAGATTTTTTTTTTTTCCAACAGCAAATCTCTTATTTTTCTTTAACGTGTTACGCAGGTGGTAATTCTGAATAGCAACATAGCATCACAGATTGATACCCTGCATGCAGCCATACTGAAATACTGTGTGAACCAGCCACACTACAGAGTAACAAAAGTCAAGTGTGAGAAAAGAAAGTATCCAGTGCATGGAAAGCCTTCAAAGCATACGGTGCACCTAATTTGCAAAGAAAGCAGCTTTGCATAAACAGCTGTTCTTAGGTATTATCTCGTGCTCCTATTTGGTTTGCAGCAGTGTTTCTCAAATTCGAGGCAACAGCCCCCTTGGGAGTTGCAAAGGGGCCCAGGGAAAACCTCCTCAAGGACAGGAAAGTGCAAAGCAGGTTGCAATTATTGTCTGGAAGTGTTTGTATTAGGAACGGAACAGCTAAATGCTTTTAATTGCTAGACACAGCTCAGTGTCCATAAACACTTGTAGCCAGTAATTACAGAGTGTTCTGATTTCCCTTCTCTAAAGAAACTGAGCTGCTGCTGATTTAATAGTTTCATAAAGATAGATGAGGCAAAAAGGGAGGCCAAGCTTTCACAGTTTGAGAAACACTGATTTACAGGACTGCATGACTACTTTGAAAGCCAAAAGGCTACAATGAATCCTCTACTATAGTGTCTAAAATACACACATGCATTCTTATTTATTATTTTTTTTTAAATTAAAAAAATGCAGCTATCGGTGTCTTGCTGTTCCTCTTCACTGTAGCTATCATAGATTGTTTCTAATTCTCGACACGCTGATGTGCAGCCAGGCTGTCTTGTCCCAGTTAACAAGAAAGATTTAAGGAGGTGCTGTAGCTAAGTCTCATTACTGTTAGGCAATACATAGCTGCATTCTGAGCTTCCTACTGTGCCACACTTAAAGATTATAAGTAGAACTAAAGAACACCTAGTGAAAATAAAATGATCCAAGTATGTTTTGTGTGGCAGCAGTTTTTGGGTTTTCTGGTTTGAATTGCTTTCTCTTGCTTTCTGCTTTATGAAACTGGGAAATCTGTTGTTTTTCTTTCACTTCAGATCTTGATGAACTGATTATTTATAAAGCTCTGCACAACCTCGGCAAAATTCTGCTTGTGTTCACAAGGGCAAAAGCAGAGTATTCATATACAGTCCCCTGAGACATGTGGTCATCAGTGCAGTTTAGGCCCTGCTTAATGTGTCCTCCAGCATCCAGCTGTGCTGTGGAAGAGGAAATTGAATTCAACTGCTCCCTGCTGACCATTTCTAGCAGATCATACCTCTCCTCCGACCGCCCTGCTCATGAAGTGCTTCATTACAAATAAACGGTAGAGGTTATACAGGTAGGTGGAGGGGTCTTGCTAACACCCACCCACTAGCCCCATTTCAGCCTTGGGGGCTTCCACATGGCAGTCTACTAGGATAGACCATCACTGGTTTGTCTTCCCAAACCCTGCCTTGTGCAAAGGCTGGACAAACAGGTTGCAATGGAGAGCACTAAAAATGTACCCATATTCAGGTAGCCTCACTTAGGCCTCTAGTTTTCACACCCTGAACTTAAGTTTGAATTAATTTCTATCAAAAATAAGTAACTCCAGTAGTCTCAGTCAACCTGAATTATTCTGTGTATCCAACTCAAGCATACTAAACCAGATCGGGAAAGAGTTGTACAAATCCTTCCAGTGGCAAGCCACTGTATCTGCTTAGCATGGACCAAAGCCCAGCAACACCACCTTGCCCCAGCACTGTGTCTTCTGTAAGTGACTCTACCATCTCCATGGCCTCTGGGGTACTGCACCTTACGATAATGCAGCTGCCTCACAGTTCCTGACTCAGTTCAAGCCCCCAGCCCCTGGAGCAGAACTCCCTGGGGACAGGAGGGTGCCAGGAAGCCCCCAGCCTCCTGCTGCACAGGGTGGTTGCCGTGTCCTAACTTACTCCTTCCCTGAGGCACAGCACAAGAGCAGGGCAGAGCAGGAGTCAAGGTAAGATGCAAAAATTAGTTGCTTTTCATAGACATGTCTTACACAGTTTTTGTTTTGCCTTAAAGTTGTTACTGTAGCATTGTAGGTTGAAGAAACCCTGGTGGCCATGAACAACAGTAAGAAAGAAAAAAAAATAAAATCTAAGATGACAACATCTCTCCCACATTACATTTCTCCCTAGTTTTGGAGATGGTTTGTTGTTATTAATAAGACTAGTGCTATGTACAGTGTTTTTATAGATGGGCCAACCCTACAGACTAATCAGACATGATGGAACTAGGTATGAGGTTGCACTGATGAAACACAGCTTAGACCTCACCCCATGTTTGCATGAAGTACAGACAGACCCTATTAGTCTGCACATGACAGAAGATGCATTTAAGGCTCTGATACGCACAAAGCTAACAAATAGGTATCTAACCTTTAAATAAGGCCTAATTTCAACACTAAGCTGCTCAGAACAGCTTTGCATAGCACCAAAAGGCACCCAAGCCTGTAGGAATGCTATTCTCAGCACCAATGCCTACAGATACACTAAGGCTTTAAGCCATGCTTTCCATACTTTTTATTCCTGAAAGACCTAAGCAGCTTGATATTTAACCTCCCACACAAGGTGCTTCAGAGTTGCAAGATGGGGATACTTGTGACACCTCAGGAACCCTACTTCTTGGGCAGTTCTGAGCTCTGAATGAAACACAAAGGCAACCATTACCACTTGTTAAAACTTGGCCCTGAAGCTGCTTAAGGCTCAGCAGTTTGCCTACCTGACACATCTGATCTCTTACCACATCTGTGATGCAGGAGGGATGGCCACCACCACCACTCTTTGTACGCAGTTCCATTTTGTGTCAGTTTTGAAGATTCACTTGAATTTTTCCAGAGCTGCAGAGGCCACTTACTCAGCAGGAGTTGAAGGCAGAAGCCTGCCTGAGGTTTGTTCAGCCAGCCAAGAACCTTCTTGTTTCTACAACCTGAAAGCAGTGACCCTCCCAGCTCCCTACCAAGCTGAACACGTCCTTTGAGGAAATCAAGCCATCGATCCACAATAACATTCAGTACATTCAGTTCTTTCAGAGAAATGTCAGAAGGGATGGAGGCCCTATCTGCCTCCCCCTCAGCTTAACCCCAGATAACATCACTAGTGCTGAAAAGAAACATGAGGGAGTGATTTTACCCATACTGGCTCACCAGGGCACTTGCAAACAGGGAGTAGAGGAACGTGTACAGTGCAGCAGGCTATGGGAGAAAGGATAGTGATTACGTGGTAAAACAAGCACAAACTACTCCAGCCCTTGCATTAAATGTGGAATACTTATCCGCCTCTGACTTTGTTTTCCTAAACTTTCCTTTCACTAATAGGCTCTGGTTTACATCATGCTGTAAAAGCCAGATGCTACACTCCTAAGGATGAAACATGGCCTGAAGATCTGGTAAAAAAACCTTAGAAACCTTTTACCAAAGCCAACCACGGGCTGCTGAACTGCTCCCATCCAGCAGGTATGCTGGCAAGCCCCCAGCCTGGCTGTTTCCCAGGACGGAATGTGCGAAGTTCATTCCCGTTCGCCCAAAAATACAAACGCCAGAGGTCCTGCAGTTCCCTCCATTCTGAAGTGTACAAACTTCTGTGTGAGAAATTGGAGTTCTCATTGAAAAGCCTCGCTTCATTTCCACAGACGGAAAATCTTGGCAGTCATATTTAAGACAAATGTTAAAAGAAAGGACTTAGCAGTGTGAGTCTTTTTGCCCCGGCAAGCTGGCCAGATACTCTCACCATCAATGACATTCCGAAACTATTAAGTTCTTAGGAGTCTCTGTGATGTCATTCACAGCTTTTGTTACAAAGCTATTTATTAGAATAAAGCAAGAAATGTCATCTGCATTTGGGTCCAACCCACCAAATGACTGCTCTTCTCTTGCTGGGGAATTTAAGTTAAAGATCAGCTGAATTTTGTGCAGCTCATTTTAGAAGATTAGAATCACCAGCGTATTTCTCCAGCATGTAATAATCATCTTCTCATCAATGCGTATTTTTTAACTACCCAATTATTGCCATATTTAGATTACTCCCTGGATTGGGAACTGGTATTTAACTACAGTGTTTCACTAGTGCATGTACATCCTTAAATCTGCAACACAGACATATTACTTACAATTAACTTTGCAGCAGGTCCAGCATCAAAGGTTCACCTCTCTAATTCAACCTGCTCAGAGTTTTACAAGTCAAAAACTATCTAACGCATGATAAATAATGCAGGCCCTGTTTATTCCATGCTGTGCGCAATTTTATGTTGGAATTACAAGCCTCCTTGCCAAAAACATCCTTGATTCTCAGGCTTCAAGAGAGTAATTGGTACCTCATATTCTCCCCTTTCTTGCACCAATTAAAACCTGCAGGTGCACTAATGTTGTCGTCTGGAATCTTGCTGGGACATCAGAGGTTATTTTCACCAAATGTGTGCTATTAGTAAAATCAGTCCATCAGGGGAATTGTGAATGCTCTGCTTGTTGTTATAGTGCTTAAGGCCTTCCAAATGTTTCAGTAGTGAAAGACCAGACAATAAATTTTTACCTCTAAAATAAACACGGCATCATAAAAACTCAGTTCAGTTGGAAATAACTACTTTCTCACTCAATGCATATTTGAAACCAGCAAATAATTTCTTCAGGACTGTCTCAAATTTAAAGGCTAGATATGACTGTTCAGGTCATCAAGGATGTCCTGCTGAACACAGGACCGCCAAAATTGTCTTTATTTCTCTTAAAAAGCACTCTAGCTCAGAGAAAAGATAGGCTTAAAAAAAACCCCAACAACAAAAAATGACAGACTTTCACCAATCTTGAGACAGGTAGCAGGAAGGAAGAGCTGCTGATGTCAGTAGCAATAACACCCTTTGACTTCAAAGGGCTGATACATCACTCAGTTCCAGTGAAGGAAAAATCCACCTCTATTTTGGCGGTCTTTCCAGTGACTAACTACCCTCACTGCAAAAGGTCTTCCTTGCAGCACAAGACAATGGCTTATAGGTACTATAAAGTGCCCTGGTCAAAAGTTCCCCAAACTTGTTATGATTCTTTTTTTTTTTTCATCTCCCAGTCTATTAAATGCTGGGACTACAGTAGGCATCATGACACTATATGCAGGGCCATATATATACTTCTGCAAGGAAAAAATACCACTTTAAGTGGTATTTGATGAACTCTCAACAATACTGGCTGAACTGAAATTTGGAAAACTGAACTATGTCACCACTCCCCTCCCTAGTGGCTACAGAGAAGTGTCAAATATCTCCATTTTCTTTAGCTTTAAAGGTCAGTCTTCATTTAAGACTCAACTGCAGTCCCAGTAAAACCTTGGTAGACTTTGGGTAATTATTTAATCACTGAAAGAACTATTCTTTTGCAGCATATTTTACAGCTTAAGAGACTTAACACTGAAACAGTAGGACATCTAATGTTTCAGTTCAAACAGGTTTCTGATAATAAGTCTATGGCACATAGCCCTGAAAAAGTTTACTTTGGTCTCACGTCCTTCACCTCTAACAGGGTGTCTTGTCTGAGTAAGATGCCTGAAGTAATTAAGGGATTAGTGATACCTTCAGGGCACAGCCTTATTTTGCAAAAGCAGCCAGGAGCTGCACATTCTCAAAGGAGCGGGACCCGAAGAGGAATTTTCTTTTTCCTAAATATGATGAAGACAATACTAACCTCCTACCACCTGTGGAGTGGCAATGTTGGTACCAGACCCTTGTTCAGAATACAGGGAAGAACAAGGACACTCCCCCCACGCTCCCAGCTTTTTCCAGGGCACCTGTAAAAATGCTTGTTCCTATCCAACCTCCTATAACTTTGGGTGACGGTTTTACAGAAACAACTAAAATTGTCTTTGAAAATACCTTTAAATAGCTCGCTCTTTTTAACAGCTGTTGAACCGAACAGGAAAAAGAGAGATAATTGAATTCTTAGCGACTATTTACAGACAGAAATGACTTTAAATCTTACAATGAGCAAGTGTACACATGGGAGGGAATTCTGTTTTCACAACATTCAAAATCGATTAAGTGGTAGCACTTTTCCTGAACACTTTTGTACACCTCACAGGGAAACACATTGTCTAATACTCTCCAAAACTTCTTATTTCACCATTAACCATGTACAGAATTGAGTAAGAAAAAGAAAAAAACCAAACAAAACGTATCAATAAACGTAACAGATGATAAAACTCATTTAGAAAAATGCAGCATTAAGCTGATCCCAACTCAGCATGAAAAGCACAAGTCAAGATTTGACTGAACTTCATTGACTTGAAGATTTATATATATAATTACTATTTTTAAAGGGGGTTCGAGGCAGGACTGCCATCAGGAACTTGAAAATAAACCCCAAATGTAGCCCTCTTAACTACTGTCTGGGCCATTTAAGAGAAGGTAGAGTTTGTTACTTTTCCTCCTGAAGTAGAATTCTGTAAATGTCACTTGAGACAACAGGAGCTTTCCTTGAAACTCTAGATAACTCTTTCTTACACTGTATCTGGAGAGAGGCTCCAGTAAAGCCTCCAGGGGCTAAAGCAGGAAGGACAGACTCTTAAAACATCCACGAAATGTTGTAAAATAAAAGCTTCAGTGTTTACAGGTAAGAAAAGGTCTTCATTTTCTGCAGGATTCTAGAGCTGTCAAGATGTCTTGCAAGATGCTGTTTCTGTTTTCCTTACTAACCTGGAGAAAGAGAAATTAAAACTGATGTAATTGCATGAATAACCTCTATATCAGCATTTACTTCAAAACCAAACAAAGCAGAAATTCAAAAACCAGCCTTCTTCTGCTACTGAGAACACAATAAGCTAAACCCACAAACCTGCATATGTAATCGAATATTCTGTGATCTTTTTGATTTAATTACCCATGGCATTTTGCAGTATTAATTCAGGGATTAACTAACAAACAAGGATCACTCGTGAAGAACCAGCATGTACTTTTGTCATTACTAAAAACCCTTTTCAATTACCAATTATAATTTTCCTACTATAAAGTGGAGTTCTTATGCCTTCAATACTTGAAAGGGTTTTATTTATTAGGATGACAAACCTAGTAAAAAATATTTGCAATGAAAAAAACCCACAAAACAAAACAGGCTTAGCAGTGCAACTGTGTATTCTGAGAAAGCATTACAGGATAGAAACACCTTGAAAAAGGAGTAAGACTACTTGAGAAACCTGGAAAGCTTTTGTAGCACACTGAGGTATGCCTTTGGCTGACCAGTCGATGGAAATGTTGGGCTTTAAGATCAGTACGTGAGAATCATTATAGTCCAGTGTCCTGCCCTTTGCTGGGCCCATCTGCGTTGCAGCACACAGAGATTACTCTAAGCAAATGCTAGCACTTGCTAGTCAGCACAGCTCCTGGGTCAGCAACGCTAGAGCACAGAGCTGGCAGGCTGGTGGTGGCGAGGAGGTGTAAATTACCCCTTCTTGATAGACTGGGTCCAGTGACCCACAGTGCCATGCGTTATTAATTCAACCAAAATCTGGAGAGATGGCTGAGGTGGTGAAAGGGTTAACAAGCAATTGTGAAGTGTCAGCAAAAGCCTTATTTTAAAAAGCCTAAGAAACTTTCCCCACTGATCAGATCCCTGCAGAGAGGGCAGGAAGAAATCAAAGCCAGATGAGCCAAAAAAAAAAAAGTAAGGGCATTCATACTTTTAACAAAATTTAAGAAATGCTGTTTGATGAGAAAGGAGACACCACACTATGCATGGGATGGAACTCTCCACCAGCAAGGTCGCACTGCATTCCCTACAGCTGCATTTAAGATCTGAGCACAAGGTTTGTATCCTTTCCAGTACCAGAGTCAATACTGAACAGGAAAGTACTGTTATTTTTTAACAGGTGACAGTCATACCCAAAGGACTTGGCCCAACACCCCATCCAAGTGCTGGAAACCAACACTGTAAAACCTAGAGACGGTGGTCTCACCTACGTGTCTTGAATTCAAGAGAGGAGATCAACATGGGACTGGGTAGATTTGCCTGAAAATGTTGCTAGTTTTATTATCATCCAAGCCTATTGTAAAGATAAACAGAAAACCCCACAATAACAAAGAGAGCAAGACAACAAAGAATGGAACTGCTCTTCAGTCAGGCTATTGAGGCTCCAAGGTAAACAAGGCACAGAGCACAGGCCAGCCAAACTCTAAATCTCACAGCAAGTGTCCTGATAGCCTGACTTTCAAAGGACTTTCTGAACATTTAATGACTCTTCCCACTGTCTCACAGCCAACAAAAACAATGCTACACTTTATCTATCCCTTTTCCATACCTACATGCCAGAAGTCCAGTGAGAGCAGCAGAGAAAAAAGTGCCAAGTTCTGGGAAATTTTCACAAGCGTTTTACAAAGGCTGCTTGATAGATAGAAGTCTCCTCTTAAGATCTGGAGACACTCTGTGCAGGCAGCTTTCCCAGAGAGGACTAATCTCCCAGTATCTGTACTGAATGTACAAACAGATAGGTAGATTTTTAGACAGGGAGTTGAAAATAAGTAGGTGCTGCTTATACTAACCATTTAGGTTGCTTGGAGGAAACAATCACCTAGACTACAAGCAGGCAACACTAGGGGACAAAAGCTTTCTTCCCCTAACTGTTTAAGTACTGTCGAGTACAGCCTGTTCAAATGGAACTTTATCTTCTTCCAATTCATTTAATTATTTCTTTCTTAAAAGGTATATGCAACCAAACTTCACTAATGGGTTTCATGGAAGCAAAATTAATAGATGGGAAAATGGTAGAAATTTAGTATGTGCCAGCTGCTAAGGATAATACGATTGTATTTACGACACTGTCTGCAAAACTGCGTAGGCCTGGGCAGGGCAAAAAGAGCCTCTGTAGTTTCACTGAGAAGTTTAGTTCTCAGCAAAATGCAATTGAGCAGCAATGGAAAGAAATGTGTTAAGTATCAGAGTTCCTATCATTTGGTGCTCTAAATGGAAAAATAAATTATTGGGATCAAATCCTCAACTGCTTTTAAGGCATCTGGACCCATTTACGCCAACTGAATATGCTTTCAAGGCAACAGGGACTGCAAAACCCCAAACAGCTGTCCCTATGCACTTAGTGTCAAACACAGAACTGTCTGTGAGACATTACGAGAAGGATGAGAAAACTCTGTATTGAAGTAACACAGCAGTGTAACTCCACATTAAGTGACAAAGCAGGCAAAACTATTTCGGAAGGTATTCATCTACTTCTGCACACTTCCAGGCACCATAAAAGTTCGTAAGAAATTACTGACCATGAGCTATTTGGGCACTCCAGGTTCTCCCCATGCCACAGCCCTTGAAGAACACAGCTGGTGATCCAGTATTTACTTCAGCTAGTAACACCTCTGACTCCCCACAGGCAGGTTCTGCTCCTGCTCATGCACACATTTTAACTAGCTGGGAAAGAGCATGTAGTGTGTCACTGGAGCAAG
>WEIS01003500.1:0-16783 GCA_013389965.1 Todus mexicanus | reverse complement strand
CTCTCAGTGTTATTGATTCCAGAAGAAGAATTGAGACATTATGGAAAAAACCCAAAAACAACTAACAACCAAACCCAATAAATAGTAAGGACAAATCTGTCCTGCGTAACTCTGAAAAATCAGTTCATGCAAATGTTTATCCTTATGCGAAAGCAACACTTATTACTGTTTTATAAATGCTGCTGTTTTAAGGAATAGTTAATCAATAGCTGTATTATACATTCCAGAACACTGAGCCAGAATGGGTTCCAGATGGGCTGAGGGTAGGAGGTCTGGGAATATAAAAGGCCTCTTGAATTGCAGTTTGGAGGAACTAGTCGTGCTTGTTAACTGCACTAAATGCTGCAAATGTTTATTTATTGACAAAAAATTATGTAGAAAGGTCTGTTCTGATAGCACTTCTCCAACCAAACTTTTAAAGAAAGGAAAACTACATATTTTGACACTTTTGTCAAAGCTCAGAAAAAATTGTCCCCTTTTTACTTTCTGTTTTCCACTCAGGTTAAAATGGTACCTCTGCTAAGTTATCTACTTGTTTCTATGCAAAATCTCCATTTCACCAAAGTTCAAACATGCCAACAATAGAAGGATTTCAGCATTTCTAAAATGAAACAATGAACTACAATGTAGACACATTGATGGGGGAGTGCAAAATATGAAGGCCATGTTACTCTAACTTCTAACTTGACTTTGACCTCTTTTGGTAGTGGAAATTGATGTTTGGGTATATGCATGATCCAAAAATACCCATTCAAGCTTTTTTTCTTGCTATGCTCATTGAAGCTGGTAAGGATATGGCAATAGAGGAGACAGCAGGAGGGTTGAAACTAGATGATCTTTCTGGTCCCTTGCAACTCAAACCATTCTATGATTCTGTGTTTCCAGATGGCATTTTAACACAGCATTTTAACAGTAATTGAAGCTCAGCTATTCCACCTGAAAAATCTTTGCTGTTGTTTTGCAGACTCCAGTACAGCTGGTAGCACATTGCATCCTGCTGCTGCCAGGGCAAGAGCATTTCCTGCTGGGAGTCTCGGAGTTTCAGAAGTAGCTTAGGCATGTTATAAATCATCTAATGTCTAGTAGAATAATCTAACATCAGCCTCTATAATTTACATTTCCTAATTACTATAAATATAATTTGATGCCTCTTAAAAGTTGTATTGCCCTGTCAGGAACTCTATTAAAAAAAAAGTCTGTATCTGCAGCTCTCTGGACAAAGGAACAGTCTCCCTTCAGTATTATTATCCCTGGCCTCCTCAGATGAACTGACTGCTGCTACAGCTGCTATTTGAGTTAGTCATTGTGATGGTAATCTTTGTCTTCTTGGCTATCTTCCCCAAACAGTCCATTCTCTGTTTCTGCTTCATTTTGCGTTAGTTTTAAACTAGTTTTTAATTTTTTCAATCATTGGTCATTAATTGCAGATTTTGCCTCCTGCTTGAGCAGTGATTTATTGTTTGGCGTTGTTGAGCAGTAAGTAAAAGACCTCTTATATACTGACTTCTTATTCCAGTCTCCTCTTTGGGAAGTAATTAAATTCTCTATTTTTTTGTCTGTCACTGGCAGGAAGCCTTTAGCAAATATTTAGTTGGAGCCACAACAAAATAGTTAAAACCTTCTGTTAATACTCAGCACACTGCATCTCACTTCATGAGTTTGGTAGGTCCTGCACTACTGAGAACTCCATGTTGCCGAGGTAGCAGGGCTGAGCAGCATCCATCAGAGCAGCAGCACAGCAGTGAAACCAGAAAAAAAGATTTAGAGACAGAGAAAAAAAAGCATGGGTTCAGACTTCCACTGTCCTCCAAATAGCCAGCAGTGGAAGTAAGACACACAGAAGCGCAGTGGCAGAGCTGCAGGCACAACACATCCTCGTGGCCCACTACTACTCTGCACCATGTCTCCTGCCACTTTTCAACACAGTGTGAGCTGGGACACGTTTGTAAAATTGTATTTACATTATTCAAAATATAAGGTGAAACCCAGAAGGATTTGGCTGTGGATTGACAGAATATGGCCTTTATTCTTTTGAATATTTTTCTTCTACTGATTTTCATGCAGTTTATGATGTATTACTGTATTCTTTTTATGAGCTACTGAACCTTTGACTTTTTTTCTTCAATATGAAGTGTGTGAAAGGATTTTTTCTTACTTAACTGCCTCTTTTTCAAGAATTCTTTTCATTTACTCAAAGAAAGAAGTTTAAACATGATCTAAATACCTGAATAGTGATGTTTCTTAGACTTTGTTTCTGTTCTGAGTTAGTCTGTTCACCATTAGAAAGACAACTGCCATCCATTTAAATTTAACGTACTAGTGCTTTTATTTTCTTTTTGTCCACTCTCTTTTATATACCTCTGTTTGAGGAAGATGTTCTATTCTTTTGTTTATATGCTAAGTTCAGGTTGTAGTTCCACGTAAAATAAGAAGCAATGGGAAATTTTAGCTTGGTTGATATTTTTGTATGGTTTTAGAGTAACTCAAGCTGTAAGAACTGTCCCTTGATTTAAATACAACAAGTTTTCTGCCTACATTCCAATTACCTGTTCTGATTTGTGTTGCATTTTAACATGGGAAGCTTAGAGAACAGTATAATTTCATTAGATATCTGAATTCCATTTCCAGTGCTGTTACTAAGTAGCTCTATTACTTAATGCTTATATGTACTTATTTTAAAGAGGTGGCGTAAGTACTATAACCAGGACTGCTTACTGCAATTAACTCAGTAATGAGTACATTAATGATTACTGTACAGAAGGCAGGAGAAGAATCTTTAATGCTTTCTCACAATTAATGAATAAAATGTGTTAAGCTGTATGAAGACCTGACAATTGCTAAACATACCCTAGGGACTACCGGGTGTCAGGCACGGTCCTCAGTTTATTAGACTAGCCCAGAGAGCCTCAGTTAATCATCAGAAGAAATTTCTTTCTTGACCCATGTGATCCTAGATCTCAAACCAGCCTGAGCAACTTTTGTGAAAAAGCATCCTATTACCATGTGAATATCCCAAAATGGTCTGTTGGGAAATAATGTCCTCTGTGAAAATGACAGTTTCCTATTTTTAAGGAATATAACCACTGCAGGGCTGAAGTTGTGTAATAAAACCCAAAGGTTGACATCCCATTTAATTTGATTTAGGTTAAGATAAGTGGAGTGGAAAGTATCTATTTACAACACCTCAAACAGCCAGGACAGCTATACAGTTATAAGTGTTTGTAAAAGGCATCAGTGAAAAACATGAAAGAAAACTGTGCTTTCATCTTTTTATAGAAAAATTAAATCTAAAGTCTGCCTGCAATCAGCTGACCCATTGTAGGCTCTTTGCTGGCCCACACAGTCAGGAACTTCTCTCTTCATCCAGGCTTTATAGCAAAGCTTACATTTATCAGAACAAATCTCCTTTATTGCTCCCTTTCTTAAAGTTCTCCTTATTCATCTCTAACATAGTTGGAAATGGCTCTGACACTCCTTCCCTAAACTAAGGACCGTCTCATGTCTTTCAACAAGCAGAGCTCGTTTTGGCAGATATATCCTGCTCTTGATTGTTCTACTATGTTGGTTCTTAGTAAAGGAAACATTCCCCAACTTGTACTCTGGTGCAAAGTGTGTGTACCTGATGAGCTATAAAGCCTGTGTATTTGATGAGCATCCTTAATACAAACATGCAAATGAGATTTATCCATGCAGTGCATCACTAGCTCTTAGTTGAGAACAGACAGTATGGGAGTCACCTACTTTAGGGTGATATTAGCATTGTGACGACTGAACTCCAGACCCCACCTTTGAAAGGTGCAGTAATAACTGCTGTGGCATTTGGACATTGAGGTGGGTTCCTTTGCGCTCAAAGAATGATTAACCCTAGCCTTGCTATCTTAGTGCAATCCAGTGGAGTGGAGACTTGCCTGGCTGTCACAGGGTGCAGAGAAGGGGGGGAGCGGGGGGCTGCGGAGGCAGAACCCAAACGCTTACTGAATCCACATACATGTTTACCATGACCAGCACTATAACTAGATTTTTTTGTGGTTTATTTACTTATTGTACGGAAGATCACCTCCTGTTGTTTGTTCAGCATCTGCTGCCTGCTTGCTTTATTTGAGAATAATATCCCTGTCCCTTGGATTGAAAAAACAATTGTCCTCTATTTATTCTCTGTGTTGCTAAAGGCTGCAGAGGCCTCTATTGTGTTTGCTTCTCAGCGGTTTCTTTCTCATGCTAGCACTCCTTCCTCACAGAGCTGGCTGAGACCCTGATCATCCCTATTGCCCCTTCTCTAAACCCCCTGTTGTCCCTGGGATGGGAGAGTCATAACATCCCAGAATATCTAAGGTGCAGGCACATAGGTTTCATATAGAAAAAAAATTAATAAAATATTCCCTGTTCTGTTTTATATTCCTTTCTTTGTCATTTCTAGCATTTGATTTGTTTGTCTGACCTGAACACCTTAGCGCTTAGCTGACATCTTAATAAAATTCTCAATTCCACTGAAAATGTGCTTTCTCTGAATGGTAGTAACAGTCAGGCCATTATTTTAGATATAAATTTATGTATATATATTTATATATAAACATTTCCTGTGTGTATCATCCTATCTTTAATAATTTTCTCACTCTTGATTTTGTTTCCAATACTCCTAGCCTTTGTTACCAATAATACAGTGATGATTTTGAAAATCATGTTTTGCTTCAGATCATTTTCAGCTGCTGCCTGCTTTGCATGTTGGAAGTATATATACAATTATTTGATGTAAATCAAAGCTTCCAGGCTACTACTCAATTTAAATTCTGCTTCAAAGCCATGCCTAATTTGAATAGAAAAGGTTAACATCCCCTGTTTTTATTCAGAGACATATTTTAATTCAACAAGGTTTTCATCACATGAAACAGTCCTAAGATTTCCACCTTAGAGCACATGCAGGGTTTTTTTTTTAAATGAAATGCCCTTACACTTTTTATCACAAAGAATTTTTTTTTCCTGTTAAGTTAGATCTGTTGTCCTTTATTCTGATCCCATTTTGTTTTTCTCATTCCTTGGAAGTCCTTCATAACTCTTCTCTTTTCCTTCAGTAGCATGAATATTCCATATGGAATGTATTAGTCATGAAATTTGAACTTCTGGATTCCATTTTTTTACAAAACTTATGGTGTCATCTGATGAACCGCACTTGGTCATGCTGCAATATTTTTTGAGATTCAGGTATCTGTGGAGTAATTCAGAGTTCAAAGACTTGTGCAATATTCAATATTGTCACTAATTCTCTTGTCATTACCTATTTTGTGCATTTAATCCCTTAAAGATAGAGACTTTCCTTTTCTGTTGTGCAAAAGACTCTCTTGTATCTGTGCCACAGAGCTGGAAACTACAGCAAATGTGTTTTCCATTTGTTCTGTCTTCTTCCACTACAACCACCTTCTGTTCTGACCAAAATTTGTCACTAACTGCTTGCTGATCATACTAAACATTCATTAAAGAAAAGTCTCTAGGGAAAAAAGCTATCAGCAGTTTTGAAGGCACAACATGTGATGTTTGGATAGGGAGAAGAGAGAGAAAATGTAAATATTTCCTGTCTTGGTGGTGGTGGATGGGAGTCAGCGCACTGAAACAATGTTATACCTGATTCAAATTGTATGTGGAATTACATGCTAAAGAGGTAGCAAAAGGCTTTTAAATGGAATTAAATTTCTTCATGATTATATCTTTTTCCTCTACTTGCAGTACTCCAGTGGGGGTGTACAGCAATACCGGTCCAGTACATTTTGCCATTTAACTGTCTTCAGGCTTTCAGACCACAAAGAACATTGATTCAAACAATCCCAGGAGAATTAATTTTGTTTTCTATTGAGTTTGTTCTCCCTCTTCCTGTTCATGCAGTAGCATAGAGGAAAGTATTGTAATATCTGAGTGTTATATAGAGACTTATTCATCTGCTTCAGTGAGTCTGCTCATATTGCTTCTAAGCATTCAGTTGCTAAAATCAGGAGTATGTCTACAGCCTCCCTTGAATGTCTTATAGTTTGTAAAACAGTTGATACAAGGGCAAACAGAAATGTAAAATGATTTGTATAGATTCTTAAGCATTTCATTAGAATAAATTATAATGAATTCTAAACACAGAAACATATTTGGTAATTGACACTGAAATAATTAGTATCTTTTGTGTTGACAGATGTGGCGATTGCATTAAAGGAATTTTTGTGTTTACGTGCTGAGAGGAGGGACCACAGTCCTTAATCATTTTGTTGTGGTTTTTTTTTTTTTCCTCAGGAGAAGTAGTGTAAATTGAAGATCACGCTGGGATTATGACCACCAAACTTACTAGTTGCAAATGTTGCTGGAGTTGAACAATTACTCAGAGCCGCATGAGTCTTCTGTACTGACCCTCAAAAGAATTTACTATTTGAAGTTTTGGGTTACCTTTCCGGACTAACAGCTGATATAAATGGCCACTGCTCTGGAGACAATGAAGCTATGATGGTTTATCATAGAGGGGCTCTCACCTGAAGTCTAATCTATGTTTATGAATGTGTGAAAATTACAGTTTGTTTTTGAAAAATAGTGCAAAGGTAATAGCTTGACTTTTCATCCTTTGTTATTTTGCGTTTCAGAACTGGTGTGTCCACCATGCAATGCCTATTTTGTATTCATATTTGCTTTACTCATACGCAGGCTGTTTGCTATGCTTATCCTGTAGTTTGGTGTCTCTTCCTCTACATGGCAAGGCTTAGAATCACCCTGTGATCAGTCATTAAAACTGATATGACCACTAGCATAGCAAATATTGATGTCTTTTTAAAGCAACTTTGTTTTAGATAACCTATGTAACAATTCAACTATCCACTTTTAAGAAAGACGTTTATGTTGGGCTAGTAAGAAAAAAATCTAAGACAGTTCAATTCCTGCTCACTTTAAACCTAGAAACATGTATGGGGGAGGAAAATGCAATGCAAAGATATTGACCTGCTGGGCAAAGAGAAGCAGCTGGGGCAAGGATTTCCCTTGGCAGTCTGAGAGGACCACGTAGACTTACTGATGGGGTAAAACTCCCTTCAAGCTTACAGGTCTTTGCACTGCAGTCTACAACATTGTGTGTATGCATCCATTTTGCTGAAGTCAAAAATAATTGAAAACAGAGAACAGAAATGGCACTCTTAAGCCAATTCTGAAATGTTCTGTTTGTAACAGGTTACATGAAGGGAAATCAGCAGGTTGTTTCAGGCATGTCTCTTTAAAATCTGCCTTTTACTAGTGTGCTGTTTCATCAGTGGTCTGTCCAGTATAGTGAGATTAAATGAGAATTCTGATCTGCTTCATCGCCTCTGTAAACAAGCAGATTCAATGAGTTTCAGTTTGCTCATTGACATAATTATCTGGGTCATCTGGAGCCTGACCAAAGTGAAAACTAATGGAAAGACTTCCATCAGCTTTAGTGGATTTTGAATCCTGCCTTTGGAGCTTGGAATAAAGACAACAGTGAGGGACAAATCCACTTCTGAGCATAAAAAGAACATATCATACTCCCATATTTTGTTTTGATCAGTTAGTGACTGACTGTAAAATACAGAATTGCATACAGACCTCATGATGTTTCTAACGGTGAAATGTGTCTTGGTAGACATTTGTTATAAAGAAAATAGGAATAAAAATGAAATAAATTTAATATTGGTAAAATTGAGTGACACAATGTAAAAGGGGAAGCCATTTGCACCTCTTAATTTTAGTTCTGAAGAAATATAGTTAAAGGTACTAGCAAACAATATACCATTTTGTGTTATTAAGTCAGTGATGTGTACTGTGTAGGGGCTTTAAAGTTCTTTTGGTAGCTAAGGAGGTAGATGGAGACTTGGAGCCATTCAGATATATAAGCACTGAAAGACCTTAAACAGACCATTTTTGGAGCTCTTAATAGCCAAAATTAGAAATAATTTAAATAAATCCATGTTTGTTGAATATTGCATTATGGTTTTAGGATTTCTTTAGGCAGAAATCCAGGAACTCTCAGTAATAACATGAAGCTAGACTAGTACTTTTCTTCTAGAGTAAACCCACTGTTTAAAATTGCAAGTCTAAGCTCAAGATCCTGAGCAGAAGAACAGTTTAAGGAGTTAACAGATTTAATCAATTTTAACTCAGGGCCATGTCTTAGCAGTATCAGTTCAGAATAAAATGCAATACAGTGAAATAACAGCTTAAAGATTGTTTCCATTGGAATCTTACTGTTGTTGGTTCCTGTCATGTTGAATGCTTTCCAGAAATGGAGACAGAAGACTATATTTTCTTGAAAAAACCCCAAACAATTTGCAGCTGCTAGGAAATGTATTCTACTCTTGGAATTCTAATTTGAGCAAAGATGTCCCTGTTGCAAACCTCATTATTTTATGAAATTATTTACTGCAACTGAAAATATCGCTTAGGATGCCTGTTGGGACATCAAATTGACTTCAAAAAGCCAATAAGCTCATTAGGTGTATTCAAAAGATTAGCTGCATCCATTATCTGTTCAAAGTCAATTAACTGACTTTTATTTAAACCCAGAAATCCTTTCTACAACTGTACACATTTTTTTCAGTGATGATTACAAGACAAAACATATGTAAAAAAGTAATAAAATTTCAGAATACATTTATATCTAGGTCATAAGAGGCTCAAATCTATTTCTTTCCAGCGTAGCTTGCAAAAGCTGCAAAAGAAATGAAGTATATCAGTCCTCAAACAGGAGTCTCTGGGTATCTAATATTCTGCCAGCACGGTTCTCATCCCAATTTGAGTTGTTCTCTGAACTGTCCAGACTGATGCCATCAAACTAGACTTTGGCAGCTAAATGTTGAAGCCTAAGAGAGTCTAAATTACTCATCCAGTCTTTTACACAGCACCAATTATATTTGGCCTTTTGAGCCTCTCTACAGAACTAAGGAGGTTTAAAACTCCAAAGGGAGGAAGGGGGTGTGGGGGAACAGGGACAGTAACTTTATGCATGTGGTTATATTAAAAAAGCTTATTTTTTAGCCATATCTAAAATATTTTTTTGTCTACCACCTTTCTCTTCTGGGCACATTTAAAATAAAAGTATCTACAGTTGTAGTGCATGGGGAGCAAGTGTGAGAGTATTTATCAGATTTAATTTCTGGCAATCAGTAGAGATGATAGCCCAGAATGTATACTATTCAGTATGTTGTATTTGAGGCTTAACAAATTGTGTTTCAGATTTGTGAATATCCAAGATTCTTGAGGCTCTATTTTGGAGCTGTTTGGCAATGTGACACAACGTTTCCTTTTAGTACACTTGGGACTGTATCTGAAAATCAAGGAGTTTGGTAAGATCATTTTTGTGACTGTACAAATCTGAAACATTGCTTTTTTATTCCTTACCATTAGATTGGAGAGAGTGAATGATAACTCTGAAAGAGCAATGGAACTTTTTGAATGGAAATGGTAGTTTACCACAAAGAGGGTTTAACAGACACTTGTGACTCATCAAAGGGCATTTAAAATGCATTTTTTGCTGAAGTTGCCAAAGCAGCAGGAAACTTTTAAACCCCACAGGTCTCAAGCATAGAAAAATCTGTGATTCTTAAACAGAAAATAGGCTACTTGGAGGACTGTCCTAAAAAGTATATTCTTCTCTCTTAAATTGTACAGGTACAGCACTGACACCCTTAATGATCTGAGATACATCCCAGCAATCTACAGGCTCAGGAGAAAATTGAGCCAGAAACTCCATAAATGTTCTCATCCCTTTCAAAGATAAGAAATTAAAAGATGCCCCTTAAATGTGACCTTGATCCCAAACAAGGCAGTTTTGATACCACATTCCATCTCAGGGTTGCTTTAAAGGGCTTGTATTTCCTAAGGCACAGCCCTGTGTCATGCCGTTCACAGTGGTCTATGCTGACAGAACAGCCCCAGAGGTTTGGGATGTTGATCAGGAGAAAGACAATGCAGTTCTTAGGCCAGACTGAAACATGTGTTTACTAATTCTAGAACCTTGGGATTGACTAAACCCCGTAGATACAAAAGTAAAAAAACACAAGCAATAATGATGACCTGAATTTCAGAGCTATTGGAAAAAACAGACCCAAACTACTCTTTTGCCTTTCTTCATCTATTCTAAAGCAAAAGGCACACACTAAACAGTCTTCTGGATTTGCATTACCTTTTGCAATCGTTTGACCCCAGATGACAATTAAGCACCACACAGCCACAAGCTTGCTACCCTACAGTGGGATAGGGGAGAGAATGTGACAAAAAAAAAGTAAAATGCATGGGTTGAGATGAAGATAGTTTAATAGGACAGAAAAAGAAGGTAAAATAATAACAACAATAATACACAAAACAAATGATGCACAATACAATCGCTCACCACTCTCTGACTGATGCTGAGACAATCCCTAAGCTACAGTGCCTCCCAGCCATCTCCCCTCAGTTTGCATACTGGGTACGATGTCATATGGTAAGGAATATCCCTTTGGCTCATTTGGGTCAGCTGGCCTTACTGTGTTCCCTCCCAGCTGCTTGTGCACTCCCAGCCTCTGCTGGCATGGTGGTACTTGTATCTCTGTGTGATGTTAGTCCAGTTGATGTACTTTTAATTTTGGTTTTCACTCCACATTTCCACCCCAATCTCTTCTAGGACACTGTGGGGTGCACTGGGATCCCCACCACTGCCTGTTTCCTTCCTGGGGGCTGCCACTGGAGATAAGCTGGCTGACAGCAGCTGGCCCTGGGTCCTTACCCTGCTGGCTTTTCTCAGCTCAGCCGCGAAAAGGGAATCCAGTGCTAGAAGGGGCTCTGGTTCAGCTTTGGTCCCTTTGTTTCAGGTAACTGTTGTGTGCTGCCTTCACAACAGTGACTAAGTCACCCCCAAATTAATGATTGCTCACAGTCTGAGACAATAGCTGTCGCAGAGGCTTTTTCCTCCCATCTCTGGCACTTCAGAACCTTGTTCCAGTTTCTGCCCTAACCCTACTCCCAGCTGAATTCTCTCTTCTTTGCTTTAACTTTGATCTGTTAACCTGATTTCCCAAGGGAACAAGGCTTATGTGATCACACAGCCCACAACCCCTTAATTAAAGCCCTCACACGTAAATCATAGCCCTCATACTTAAATCTGTTTCCCAAATTAAACAATTTGATAAATGAGCAGAGGTCTACACAAGAATGAGTTCCCTGTAAGACTGTAAAACCCGGTCATTTGCTGGAGGGGCAACGACCAAATTAATGCAACTAGTAGCTGTTCTGCCTTGCTTGCTACTAGCCAATCAAAGCATGTTTTGCTTGGCGAGAGGCAGAATGAGGCACTGCCACGTAGCTCAGGAACAGGGGAGCGACACTTTGTCTATGGCCGTTTTGGGGTGGAGAAAACAGATGCTCTCTGTGAGTTGGTGAGGTCACCGACAAATAGAGACGCGGGTGGAAGTATCAGAAATGTTGGGGCAAGAGAAGATAGAAAAATGCAAGAGACTTGTATTTGTTCTTTCCCAATGCTCGAAGTGAAAATTTCCTTAAAGTGGTGGCGAATGTCTGTAGACGAGTTCCTAGCACACTCTAACACAATACGAAGGCAATCTGCATAGGAGAGCAGCAGGGCTACTCGTTGGCCACTAGAGAGCAATAGCTAACCAGTAGTTGTGTGCTCGGTACAGCAAAAGCTGAGCACCCTGTAGGCATGTAACGCTTTTAAAAATACAGATGCAGAAATTAACATCATAATGTAAAATTACCCTCTTGACACTCCTTAATAGTCCTAATGCCCTCCAATCAAACCAAATAGCAGAAGGGAGCACTCTGGTGATCAGCAGCAACCGGCATCTAAAGAAACCCCTAGGATGCATCATCTAATATGTGCGCTTTGCTTTGCTTAGTCACTTGGAAGTGGGAATGTACCACCCAGCGTTAAGATCAGCTGCAGAACTGCAGAGCAACGACTAAGCTGGTTCCCTCAGTCTCGAAGTATGAGCCTGCATTATTGGGGGCTGGGAGACTTTCAGAATTGGAACTGCTTTTGCTGTTATCTTAAATCCTGAGTATTGTCCTTGTATGCAGTTTGTGCTTGCACTGTTTGGAAAACGAAGCTTGTATTTTTCTTTCTGAAGGGCTCCGAGTGTATTTCCACCCTGGAAGCCAAAATGTTCCACTCAACATAATTTATAGCTACCAAGCGCATTCACACAATACGTACCCAAAAGAAGCTCTTTCCATTCCCAGAGCTAACAGACTGTGCTACTGCATTACTGCAGCCTACAGAATGGAAAAACCCTATCCACCTGACTGCAGTTAGGATAGCGTCCTGAAGGGGGATAGGAGAAGCTGTTATGTGAGGGTACTGCAGTATCTCAGAGATAATTTGTCTCCAAAATGGCTCCCGAAAGTGCCCTTTCCCATTTTACAGCTGGGGTTATCACTGCTGGGTTTTGCAGGTTTTCCAGTACATTGCTTTCTTATTTTTGGGGGGAAGGCTTGTGAATTTAGTAATATACAAAGCAAAACTTCTTGTTCCAGGAAAAGCTCCTGGAGCACCTGATTAATCTTGTAATCCATTTCTTCACCCTCTTTATTCTCTTTCCTCCTGAGCCTTCTCCAAACACAGGTGCTTCATGGTTCTGCAGCTGAGGTGCAAAGATGAAGCTCCACAGCAGCAACTGTCTACCTGTGGCTCCCCTGGCTCCACAAGCCACGATCAGCATTTGATGTCACATAACCATGTTAGAGGGTGGAAAAAAAGGCAGGCTGACTGCGAGACAAGCAGCAGCAGAGGAAGAGTCACGGTGAATTCCTGGTATGTGGGTGTCCCACAGTGTATGACTGGACCGGCCTCACAAGAGGTAGCAATGGTGCAAAGGATGCAGGCAGGAGATCATGTGTTTGCTGCAAAAACTATGATCAACTGTGAAGTAAAATAGGCTACTTGCTTCGGTGCTGCTTTTATTTGCCAGTCAGGAGCGTTACCACCAGCATCTCCTACTTACATAACCCTTACCATCACTAAGTGAAGGCCCTCCCTTTAAGGTCCTCAGCAGGGATGCTCACAAGTGCATAAGCAGCACTGTGGGGTAGGTGAGTCACAAGACAAGTTGAGAAGGAACAAAAGACCTCACAAGAGCTGGGAATTTAGAGGTCACCAAAGGAGACTTCCAAATGGCAAACAAAAGGGGAGTGATAAAGTTGTAATTGCAGCAGAATTACTCCCTCTCTGATAGTCTAAATAGGTTCAGGGGTGGAGACCAAGCGGGGGAAGAGGAGCTATGATCTGATCGAGCCTGACTCATCTCTGCGAAAACAGCATTCACATGACAGGGAAAGGACACCGAGTAGCTTTGAAAGCAAGGTTAGAAAATCCAGGGAAGAGATTGAATTTATGTAGCTGGAAAACAGCGGAAGATGCAAATTGACTCTCAAGCTTTCTGTAACAAAGCCTCTTCTGGATGACATTGTTTTGTCTGGCCTTATTTAAATACTGAATAATCTATTTACATTTGTTACAGGAAATTGCCTTTCTAACTTCAGAGCACTTTTACCACTCATACATATCTGAGTGGCAAAAGTGCTTCATCAGGGCTGTGTATCAGATAACTGATTCCATTTTACTGATAGGAAGTGTATTTATTGCCCTCTGAACTGTTTCAGATAGACATGAGCTGAGAAAACATTCTGACTAGCAAACTAGCTATTGAATTATTACTTGTGTTACAGAATATAATCTTTTATTTTAGGAATGTTTCTAATTTTTCTGCTTTTAAAGAAAACGATCTGCTAAGAGCAGCTTACTCTTAGGAAACTCTGCAACTGGCCCTTGTCGATGAAGAGAGGCTAGAAAACAAGGTGTAGAATTACAAGGATAAATATTTATTCATGTGTGTGAGTTGTCCCAGACAAACTGGGTCACAATGTGGTTTTACACACGATTCATATACTCTTCAACCATTCAGGTACAACATGATTTGACTAATTAGTAAGACCCATGCTACTGATTACTAATCATAGTAAAACTCTGCAAATCAACCGTATTTCTGCAGTATTCTTGCTGCGTGTCTACTGACCCAGACATCCCTGGAGTCAGCCTTGTTGGAGTTATTTATCTGTGATGCCAGATGACTGGAAGGGTTTCAAATATGTATTAGAGGGGCTAGAATGCTGCCTTTATCTGTACTGTCCATGGGTATCCTTTATCCTTCATGGATGGCTCAGTCCTTATTTCCAGGGCTGGACTGTCCTATAGTTTGTGTTTTTTAGCTGAGCATGAACAAAACCAGAGGTCTCCAGTAAAATTCCACTGCCTCGTTACATTGCAGTGTACAATGTAAACTAACACATATTAACAACGTTAACACACTTTCATAGTATAAAAAATGAATGATACAGTAGTTCATGAAGGGAATTTTCATAACACTACATAATCACCCTTGCAGAGTAGCAGACACAAGTCAGTGAGTGCAAATTGTCCCTGATTGCATTCATGAGATCCACATACACAATTCCAATCTGTAACTGTTTACACTGCAATGTACACTCATGATTTTTAGCTCTTTATTATATCAATAGTAGTTTGGGGGGTTTTGTTTGTGTTTTTTGGTGGGTTTTTTTTGTTTGTTTTCGTTTTCCAGTCAGAAGCTTACTTAGTTGTTCCTTACAAGAAAGTTTTGAGCAAAGTACCTTTGACCATGCTTTTTACCTTTCACCAAAACTTTTCCACTGGAAAACCATGGACAGTTTTCAAGATGTGGTCAAATAATGAATTTTACAGGTAAAGGATGGTTTGTTTTCTGTTCCCTTTCAAATCTCAGCATATAACTTGTTTTTTTTGAACTCTATTAAGCACCAAAGAGACATTTTCACAGAAATGTATTGTAATTCCAAGATTTTGCTCCTGCACAGTACTAGTCATCTTGGAGCTTGTTTTATATTTGAAGTAGCGATTTTCTTCCCCACTGTACATCACTTTTATCTATCCAATAAGTAATCTGCCATTGTATCACCTAGTTATTCAGTCTCATAAGGTCCTTCTGCAGTTCTTCAGTAGGCTTTCATCCTTTGGTCCATTAATAGCTTGGTATCACCAGAAGGCTATCACTTGAGTGCCCAGCTCCAAGTCACTTGTGACTTGTGAGCAGGCCCATGCAGAGATTGCAAAAGCAGTGCACTTGTCACCTCTATACTACAAGCACCACACACTCACTCCCACCTTCTGTGCTCCATCTTTAACCTTTAATCTTTAACTGGAATTCCATGCCATTACTGCTTAGTTTCCTTGAAAATCTTTGTCAAAAGCCTTCTAGAAATCCCAGCAGGATTTATCAGCATTTAAAAAATGTTCAATAAACTACAGTGTTCCCAACTGCACCATTAACGGTGTTTTCTTACACTGCCAATCAAAAGATGTAAGACTTCAAAGGCAGTACCTCATTTTCAAACTAAAAAATTAGTTGAGAGGATTCTTTTTCCCCAGAGTTCTGTGTCTGATAGCTTTAGCTTTCCCTTTCCTTTCTTGTGGCCTGGTGAGCCTATCCCCAAATCCCAGATGCCTGAAGATCAGTGCTCTTGTCTAGATAGTATTAAGGATAGGTCAAACCTTGTTTCAAATCATTCCTGTACAGAGTTGATCAGACGCTGTAACACACTTGTGGTTCCGCTTACACAGAATCCATGTGAACAGAACAATCAGCAAAACAGAGTTTAGCTTTGAAGCCATGTACCAAAAAGCTCCAGTTTAAAGATGCCACCTGAAAGACTTTGGGCCTTATGTTAAATGTGGTTTCCTTTTTAAGCAGAGTGGTTAGATACCACAGTGACATTAAAGGTACTTTCAGATGCTGGCACTTCAAATCCTTGTTTCTCCTTTCAAATTTGGCTAAGTTTATTTAAAGAGAAATTTGGGTTTGATAGAAAGCATCTGAAAATACGCAACTACTACATCATTGTGCTATTTAATGGTTGGACTCACAGAATCACAGAATTAACAAGGTTGGAAAAGACCATAGAGATCAAGTCCAACCTGTAACCTACTACCTAGCCTATCACAAACCTATTACCCAGTATTATCTCATCATCTAAATCTTGTCCCTGAGTACATCATCCAACCTCTTCTTGAACACCTCTAATGATGGTGACTCCACCTCCTCCCTGGGCAGCCTATTCCAACAGGGAATTACTCTCTCTGTAAAAAGTTCTTCCTAAGATCCAGCCTAAACCCTCCCTGACACAGTGTAAGACTGTGTCCTCTACCTCTGTCATTGATAGCCTGAGAGAAAAGACCTGCCCCCACCTGGCTACAATATCCCTTGAGGTAGTTGTAGAGGGTAATGAGGTCTCCCCTGAGCCTCCTCTTCTCCAAGCTGAACAACCCCAGCCCCCCCAGTCTCTCCTCATAGGGCTTGTGCTCCAGCCCTTTCCCCATCCTCGTTGCCCTTCTCTGGACATGTTCGAGCAACTCAACATCTTTCCTAAACTGCGGGGCCCAGACTCGATGATCTTAGAGGTCTTTTCCAAACTAGATGATTCCATAATCCCTGACAAATGCGTGCCCACGCCGTACGCCAATGACACACGGCGGCATTGGGGGAACGCAGAGAGATAACGGCAAAAAGCACCTCTCCCTTGGGTTGGGTGTCCTGCCAGATACCTCGAGGGGCGGCCGACAGGCAGCAACCCTCGGGGCCGCGCCGCAGGTGTCAGCGCCAGCCCAGCCCTCCCCACGGCAGAGCCCTGCAGACAGACCCGGCGGGCCGGGCCGGGGCGCTCAGCGCGCCTGCGCCGCGCGCGCGGGCGGCTCGGTAGAGCTCTACCCGGC
>WEIS01003490.1:2703-22577 GCA_013389965.1 Todus mexicanus | reverse complement strand
TGGTTTGAAAAGAGAGTTTGAGCAGATTTATTGTAGCTACAGCTGACCTATGATGGACACCAATAGTGAGCTTACTGGGCTCCAGTGCAAAGTGAAACAATGGAATGGAACGGAATGGAACGGAACGGAATGGAATGGAATGGAACGGAACGGAACGGAACAGAATAGAATAGAATAGAATAGAATAGAATAGAATAGAATAGAATAGAATAGAACAGAACAGAACAGAAAATAGTATTTCGGTTGGAAGGGAGCTACAACAACCATCTAGTCCAACTACCTAACTGGAAAGGAGTTGGTTTACAACCACAGAGCCCATTCTCACGCCTGAACTGAGAACATGACTTCAACCAAAGGTTTCTAACTCCTTGCCCTGCTCTAACTTTCTCCTGAGAGCAAATATGACCACATCACCAGTGAGAACATCTTAGTGAGTTGTAAAACCAGTAAGAACTGTGTTCCTCTCTTGCTGATACTCCCTTTAAGAATCTCACCACCTTTTGAAGAGCACAGTATGCTCTATTCTTGTGTCTGCAACGGCAGGAAGAATACAGCAGCGAGCGTGACACTTCTCAGGAAAGAAGCAAGCAGAAGCAACCACCTCTGTGTGAAGATCCTGTCAGTTTCCAAGAAGGGAGCTATTTTTAACCTATCATCTTTCTTTTAAGAGTATTCATAATCATAAAGATAAGAGATGTCATTTTAATATCTTTTTTGTTAAGTCCAGGATAGTATTCAGACAAAAATGTAGCATATCAACAGGGTATGCTTTGAAATCAAGAACTGTAAGGTCACTCTGCAAGTCTTATCAGAAGCATTTTCATACAAAAACTGTAATCACAGAATTACTGGCTTTACTGAATTCCCTAAGGGAAGTTTCATAATGCAAAAGAGTGTAATCATGTTTGATTTTCTTTATTGCTAACTCTGCATGGACCTCTGAAAAATATCACTATTAATCTAAGCCAGGCAACATAGGCCTTAAGTGAAAATGTAAACCATTATCTTAAAATGATGTTCATGCTGATTGCAGCTTCTCATTTACAGGGAGAAAAACCCCCAAAACTCTATTACACTGTCCTTCCCCCCTGCTATTTTTTCTGCATTGGTTATGCAGCATTTACCTGCTAAAAATAAAACATATTTTTAAGGTTAGAACTTTGCTTATCTCAAGCAAAATCTGATCATCTTTTAGGAGAATGGATAAGCATGCGAAGTTAGATTTGATTTTGGTTTTTCAAGACTTACAAACTCTGTCTGCTTGTAGTATAGAAATCTCTGCCTCAGAAGAGTAAATATTTAATTGTTCTGAAAATGCTCAGACTTCAGAGAGCTTCATTGACATGCATGATGTTATGATATAGAATTTCAGACTTATTTCTGGTTTACAAAAGCAATAGGGGAAATGCATGAGTAATTGTTCCTGCAGAGTTGTTGCTAAAGTTGGAGCAGATGCAGTAGAATTCAAATTGTTCTGAGTGGCATTAAAAAGAATAAAAAATATGTGTGTATATATATTGAAGTTATGCATCTGTTCAGAGTTTAGCATGTATTCAGGGTTGTAAAGGACAAAGGGGAACCTGAAACCAGGTGAATAAGCAGCCTGTATATTCAAGGCTCAATATCACTCATATTAAAGGTGCTGAAATACTGCCTTTACTTTTCCTGAGTCTTTGCTAGGCCTTGAGCACACATCTAGGCTTGATGCTCTCAGTTTCATTGGAGACCATTATGAAAACAACATCTGATTTAGCTACAGAAATGCTGATGCTCCCAGGAAGCTGGTGAGTGTGGTATGAACAAATCTTTGTTTAGATCAAAGTCACTGTAGCAATTAATACATTGTACTGCCTTCAGAACTGCAAACCTAAAAACTCTTGTCAAACTATCATTTTTGGGGGCATTTATATAGAAGATGATGGTGAAGGATAATGTCTGCCATTATTCAAGTGCAAGAGTTACAGAGAAATATAATGTTATCAGCTAATATATAATGAATTAATGGGTCATCAATACTTTATTAATATATGTTAATTTTCACATAGCATGCTGTTTATCTTAACCTCCTAGCTATGCTGATGTTTAAACATAAGCCAAGAGTTTTCACAAACCAAGGACAAATGAATTGCAAAGATGTGATAATCCATACAGGAGTCAAAAAGTCTTGTCAGTCTAGTAGGACTGACTAATTAATGAGTGGAGACAACTCATCGCTCTGTAAACTTTTAGAACTGGTTTGGTGCATGGTGGGTCTTGTCATACAAAATCATGAAGGACATCTCAGAAGCCTTGGCAGACTTTTGGACTATATGGAGGGAGTCAGATATAAAAAAGAAATAGAGTAATTGCTGGAGACAGTTTTGTGTAATATTTTGTGAATTCGTATTTTCTGCATGGAATGGAATCCCAAACTGCCCCTTCTCATCCCATGTCCACATTCCATGGATGTGCTTCTTGTGTGGAAGATGGTCAGCCTGGGGGTTTACTCGTAAATTAGTTCTTCTTTCCATTATTTTTATGGTCACTTTAAAATAATTTCGTATGAATAGAAGCAATTACATTAACATGATGTAAACCCTTACCTCAGGTAAAAGGTAATTCTTATCAGCTGAAGCATGTTAAATTGTAAAAGAAATCTTCTGATACTGAAAAAGAAAAAGGATTAACATAAAGCACCATGTTGGTCAGCTAACCCGAAAGAGACCTGAAAGGCAATGCTTTCTATATGTTGCTGCTGTCTTCTAACTGAAGGAAAATAACCTCAGTAACATGATATTGTTTCTGCTTTTGACTGGATGACTAAAGCTTGGAATGGGTGAGTAATAAACAAAAGGATAATGACGAACAAGTGATGCTTTTCAGACTGCATTTTAGATGAATAGTCATGGGCCAACATTTTGAAAGCTTCCCTGTTTTGCAAATGCTTTCACGGGTAAATAGTGGCAAATCAAATAATTTAAGTAAGGAATGTCAGCAGGTGATACAATCTGTTCATGTCTGCTTGTGGAAAAATATCACTGTGTCTGAATTTACCTGGGTTTGTAGATGCTGCAAGCTTTGCGTTCTCAGTCACACAGTGCAGGGTCTTACCCACTGCACTCTGTTCTTATCAACCTTTCCCTGAAAGATTATAGCAGGATTCTATTGAGTTTAAAGACATGTGACACGAGTAACTAAGGCAGGAAAAAAACATAATCAAAGAGACTGAAAATTCTACTTTATGCAGAAGTAGTTCTTGAGCTTTTCTAAACAGCTATACTGAAAGAAGGGTGGTAAGATATTACAGGAGAACATTAGAGTCTTTCTGCCTGCATATATGAAAATACATTTACTCGGGCTTCAGGCTCCTATTCCTTCTACCCCTTCCCCTTGCAACAGTGGAAAAGACAAAAATACAACTTCCTTTCTATTTTTCATCTGTGGGTTTCTCCTAGAGGAACTGCAGAGACTTTGCCTTAGATACAATAATAATGTAGACACATTATTTTATACCTTTTTCCTTTTGGAGGAGGTTTCCTCAGTATTTGTTTTTACTTCACCTCAGAAGTTGCTAATGGGAGCGAGACAGCTATTTCTGTGTATAAATACCAACAGCAACTCTAGAAACACCTCTCTGCTCACTGTATAGCAGGTGATTCACCTTATACCTTAACCTTTCCGGTAGTTTTTCCTCACATACTTCTGCAGTGGAGTAATTACAAGATCCACGCGTTGCTATCCTGCAAACACACACGCACATAGACGCATTTACTGCATATGCAGAAAGACAACCCCAAAGCTGCCCCCCCGCTTCCGCCAGCCTCGCCCCGTCACAGCCCTGTCGTGCCGGCAGGTGGCGCTGCGGGGCCAGCCCGGGCAGGGAGCNCCCCGCTGCCGGGGCAGAAGCGGGGATTCCGCGCTCCCCAGCGGAGGTCTGGGAGGAGGAGGAAAAGCGGAGGGAGGATCCGCGAGGATCCAGGTAGATCCAGCTTTTACCGCTTACCCAAAGCCACCAGCAGCAGGACCTCCGCCTCCTCCCTCCTCCCCTCCCGCCTCCCCTCCCTCCCGCCAGCCATCCATCCCTCCCTCCTCCCCTCAGCTCCCTCCCTCTCCCTTGCCCCTCCGCGATGAGAGACGGGCCAAGTCGGGGCGCGCCAGGCAGCAGCGGGCTCTGCCAGGGGCAGGCGGATCGCTTCCATGTCGCAGGGTGACTGCTAGCCCTGCCGAGCCTCCCCCGGCCCGGGGGCGCCCCGCGGGATGCCCGGCGGGGGATGCGGAGCCGCCCGCGGGCTAAGATGGGGGGCGGCCACTCGCACCGAGCGCCCGTCTTCGACGAGAACGAGGACGGTGAGTGCGGAGCTGTCCCCGGTACTGGCCGGGGGCACCTCGGGCCGCGCCGCCTCCTCCGGCCCCGGGCAGGGCTCCGCTTGGCCCCGCTCCCGCAGAGAGCCGTGCGGGATCGACCCCGGCCGCTGCGGGCTGAGCTGCCTGGAGGAGGAAGAGCAGGAGGAGGAGGAGGAGGGAAAACCCACCTTTATTTAGCTGTTCGCACCGATTGCTAGGGGCTTTGCGTTCAGCCGAGCTCATCCGAAGTCTAGTGTGCTGTATCTGGGGGGTTAAGCTTACAACAGGTAACTTCATAGAGGCGTTTGTGAATGGGCATCGTTTTGAAGATGGATGCTCACTTTTTTGTTTTCGTCTATAGTTGACTCTTTGCCCACCTGCCCATTTTAAATGGTGACAGCGTGCTCAGTCCATGTACCTCCATCACCTCTACTTTCTGAAACTTTTTTTAGCTTGTTCTATTGTGCTGAGATTTTCCTCCCTGCTTAGACAATATGTGACCTATGGGCTCCTTATAAGAGAGTGCATCTTGTAAAGTTCTTACAAGGCAATGGTAAAGTTTGCATAAACTATTGCATTTCTTCACTATTTACGCATTTCCATGTCATTTTCATATGTAGAGCATATTTAACTGAAATTATGTGAATGCATTTCAATTGCAACCATTGTGACTTTTGAAGCAAAGAAAACACAGCACTCTTTGGAAGCAGATATATATATGTTATCACGACGGACTTTTTTGATGTTACTTGTGGGATAGATGTTCTTCTTAATCTGGACAATGGGTGCTTTATTTTGAGTATATTCCTTTCCCAGAAGTTCCCAGTATATTTTAGTAAGAGGTGATTGTGCCTCAATAGACTATCACATTGTTTTGGCTTTTGGAGGTTAGAAACAAGCCAAAAACATGTATGCTCTTCCCTATATGTTCAGGACACATGGAAGTACTTGTATTGTCTTGCTAATAGAGAGGAAATGTATTAAATGCATGCCTAAAAGGGTGAGTACACATTTACTTGCCTTTAAGACACAACTATCATTCCCTTTTCCTTGACAAAGCTTGAAGAGGTATTTGATGAGGTTTGCTTTGCAAGACTCCGTTGTTTGTGTGGCGAATGGGACAGATTATTTATTATTTGTGTATTGTGGTGCAATAGCTGTGATTTTCTTGTACTGATAAGAAATTTCAGTCATTTATCATATCTCATGCTGTGTAAACAAGCTAGAGAGAAAGAATCCCCCCACCTCCCTCCCCTCCCAGCAAAATCTTGATCAGTCTTGTAAACCTTGAGGTAACTCATCAAGAAATATCCAAGAGTGAAAGAGTGTTAATTTTGTCTTCCTGACATAAAAAAATTGTCATGCCTTTTCCATTGTAAGACTTTTGATTGGGCTCTCCTGAGTTAGCAGTTTCCATGAATAATTATTACTTTTTCTATTTTTTTTTTTTCCATAAGACAAGGCTGTGGTCAGTTTTTGAACAAAAAGAACAAAGTTCAATCTGCAGAGAAGGCTTCATGCCACTTAGTTCTTTTTCCCTCAGGAAAACATTTCTGTAATGCAGCCATTATTAATACCTAATTAAAAAGCACATAAAGTATTTATGCATTTCTATTAGGTAATTATTTATCCTTTGCCTGTTTTTTTTTTCTTTTTAAATTTTTTCCCAATTATGAATATTCCTAACATAGTGTCCTTTTTTCTTCTGAAGATATTACACTTAGCACAACCATCTAGTTCAGAAGAATCTATTACTTTTGAAACAATAACCTATTTCCTATGCTGCTTACAAATTGTTATTCAGGATGACATTTTCTCAAGGCATTATCTCCTCTTTGAAAATCTATCTTATAAGGTTAAATCAAAATCAAGCTGTATTTCCTATTCCCCTTAGTAACTACAAAAGTCACTGTTTTCCACAATATTGGACTCAATATAATGTAAAGAAAAAAAGCAAAAGAGAAAGTGTAGTAAGAGAAAGTAGGTTTGTTTCTTGAAGTAGTATAATTTTGCTCAAGAACGGCAATGTTTATCAATGCAAAGAGAACTGGAGTAAATACTTGTGTATGAATATGCAGGCATAGTAGAAACTAAGCTATTTAGTCTATTGTGTGTAATGTCACAGCTGCCTCTTAAAACAAGAAAAGCGAACAGAAAAAAGCATTGTCATTTTACGCTTGCATGTGTTAATGATGGATGTAGAATAAAACATGAATTTTGGAGGAAGGGATTTAAAACCATTTTCCATCACTTTGTAAATCATAGAAAAAGGTCCTCGGTGTACCATTTAACAAAGGAATACATGGAAATAGTATGTGACGAGCACCCAGGTGCTGTCTGACAAGTCTATAGAGTATCTGCTCTAGAGTTATCATTTGTGTTTTCTGTCAAATTAAAATAGATGTTGATCCATTCAGTAGATCTAAATACAATATGTTTTATGTAGACTCCCCACCATGATTAGGATAATAAAAGATGATCTATCCAGAAGGCTGGACTGCATGCTGTGAAGCCCCAATTGTCACAGACAGCACAAAACCTTGTTATCATGTGCCGAACTTTTTAAAGACCATAATGCATACCATTTTTAAACTAGCTATTTTTATCCTTTGTGTTCTATTTTTATTAGAAGGACCTTCCAGAACTTCACTCTTTGAATGGTTAAAAACATCTGTCTTCCTGATTAAATAATTCCTAACTGATTTATAAAATTTATGTTTATTTCAACTTTGTTGTTAGCTTAAACAGCTCTCCACCCTCCATGTTTACTCCAGTGCGTTGATAGACAGCAAAAATGTGCCCTCATTCTTTGATTTGTAAGAAAACCTCTTCTAGTTTTCTCTTATGTCTACTGCTTTTTCATTGCCTGTGCTCCTTATCTGCATGCATTTGTACCCATCATGGCTGCACACAGATAGCCCAAAATATACACAGTTTTCACCAGAACCTTGTGCTGGAAACAATACTTTCTGATCTCTGCTGGAAATTACTTTTCTAGTACAGCTTATAGCTATGTATGACCTTTTCATGATGTGTCATGTAAATAGTTCAGTCACCCTGTGATCAATTAGCTCACCAGTGCCTTGTTCAGTAATTTCCACTGATGAGCTCCAGTCTATTGCACAAATTTTTGGTGTTCATATGTACATCACCATTTTCATGACTGGATTTTGATCCATTTCTATTATTCATATTCTTGAAGATGATCGACCGCTTCTTTCCTTGTGATGTGTTGATTCTCCGTCACTTTATCAATGTTTTATATGATCACCACTCTCATCAGCTCCATGCCATTTACCAAGTCCACTGAATATTTTGTGTAAATATTCAGCAGGATCATTTCCAGACTTCATCTTCCTTGTTGTTAACCCCCATTAGCCTCATAATTCCCATTTCAAAATAGCATTTTCTCCTGCATTACTGTTGTGGTTTAACCTCAACTAGCAACTAAGTGCCACACAGCCACTTGTTCAGTTGCCCGTGATGGGATGGGAGAGAGAACTGGAAGGGTAAAAGCAAGAAAACTCGTGGTTTGAGAAGAAGACAGTTTGATAGGTAAAGCAAAAGCTACATGCACATGCAAAGCAAAACAAGGAATTTATTCACCACCTCCCATCGGCAGCAGATGTTCAGTCATCTCCAGGCAAGCAGGGCGCCTTCACATGTAATGGTTACTTGCAAAGACAAATGCCATCACTCCAAACATGTTCCCCTTCCTTGTTCTTCCCCAAGCTTTATAAGCTGGATGTGATGTTATATGGTGTGGAATATCCCTTTGGTCAGTTGGGATCAGCTGTCCCAGCTGCGTCCCCCTCCCAGCTTCTTGTGCACCCCCAGTCTGCTCACTGGTGGGGTGGTGTGAGAAGCAGAAAAGGCTTTTATTGTGTATAAGCGCTGCTCAGCAGTAGCTAAAACATCCCTGTGTTATCAGGACTGTTTCCAGCACACATCCAAAGTACAACCCTATACTAGATACGATGAAGAAAATTAACTCTGTCCCAGCCAAAACCAGCATGGTTACCCATCTTGTATTTTGCTAGTTAATCCTCATTGTGTTCAGCTTTGCTTACACTTTCTTGTATATTACTCATCTGAGACTGAGAAAAATGAAATCTTAGACAACTCTACCATCTACAAAACAAGTTTCTTATCAAGGAAAAGTGTCTGATTACTTTTGTCCAAACAGCTTCTGGTAAACCCATACTCTGTTTACCTCATTTTTTCTTCTTAGCCTAAGTTAAAGCACAACAGCCACCAGGAAAATCCAGTGAACGGAGTCCTTTGTTTACCTAGAGCTTATACTCTGGCTGAAGAAGCTCAATGGAAAAATGTTTCATTTCTTGACTTTTTATTGCTGTACAGATTGGATAGATATCTAGGTCTGGTGTAGCAGCATTGCTACCTCTAATCAAAACTAGACACTTTAATGGTGTGGAACTATATCATTTTTTTCCAGACATTTAGTATTTTCAAGCTAGATACTACACTAATTGTGTACTCAATTCAGCACTCAGGTAAAAGGAAAACAGTTACATTTTGGTTAATACTACTGAAGCAAAGGAACATTGACTCTCTTTACCTCGAAAGTTTCCTATTCCCTAACAATTATCCTCTCCTGAATATATGTATCCAGTAGTAATATCAGGAGAGCAAAGGAATGCATTTTTCCTCATGTTCAGCTCTTCAGAAACAGCAATAAGTTCACAAGAATGGCAATAGAAAGTCGAGAGGAGTATTTACCATTGGTAAATGTTATTTGCAAATTCTCAATAAATATCATAACTAATGAATATGTTAGATACAGCCTGGTGACTGTAAAAAGTATCTTTCATTCTAGATTTGCTTGGCTGTGCTCTGTTAAAACTTCAGTGTTATTTAACAGGTGGAAGTGAAATAGTAGAAAAGAGTCAATTAGAAAAGAGCTGACTCAGGAAAGATATTGAGACTACCGAATAGTAATAACGTATTTGCCTGTATTGTGGTGGAAGACACAGAGGAAAGGATAAGAAATAGAAGTGTTCGAGGCTGGATGTTGGTCCTGTGAAGTAATATGGCAATTGTATTTGAATACTGGGGCTTAAAAAGTTAGTTTTGCTGTAGCTGCTTTTAGAAACAAGTACACTGAACTTTTAAAGAGCTTGGTTTTATTTTTATAGTACATGACTGTAGATTTAAAGCAAAAATATGTTTCCAGAGAGCCTTTCACTGAGCATCCTGAAGCTACAGAGTTTGCGCACTCCTTTGTGGAGGTCAGTGTGACATGCTCTGTCTCAGTACTGCGGTTTTGTATGAGGGCAATGAGGCAGCCAGCAGTGTGCTCAGGTGGCACAGAAGACCGATGGCATCTTGGCCTGTATCAGGAATAGTGTGGCCAGCAGGACTAGGGATGTAACTCTGCCCCTGTACTCAGCACTGGGGAGGCCTCACCTCGAGCACTGTGTGCAGTTTTGGGCCCCTCACTTCAAGAAAAGTATTAAGGTGCTGGAGCGAGTCCAGAGGAGAGTGACGAGACTGGTGAAGGGACTGGAGGGAAAGTCTTATGAGGAGAGGCTGAGGGAGCTGGGTCTGTTTAGCCTGGGGAAAGGAGACACAGGGGTATCTTGTCACTCTCTACAACTACCTGAAGGGAAGTTATAGTCAGGTGGGGGTTGGGCTCTTCTCCCAGGCAACTTGTGACAAGACAAGAGGGCATGACCTGAAGCTGTGCCAGGGGAGGTTTAGGTTGGATGTTAGGAATCACTTCCTCACAGAAAGGGTGATTAGACACTGGAATAGACTGGCCAGGGAAGTGGTGGAGTCATCATCCCTGAAGGTGCTCAAGGAAAGATTGGATGTGGCACATAGTGGCATGACCTAGTTGATGTGGCGGTGTTAGGTTGTAGGCTGGACTTGATGATCTCAGAGGTCTATTCCAGCCTCAATAATTCCGTGATTTTCTGACAGCAGGACATCTTGGCTGATTTCTATGTGGCTACTCCCTGATTAACTGCACTGCTTATGAATCTACTTAATTTCAAGCAAGTGCTGAAGTCGTACTGCTTTTCTGGAGACATAAGGCTTCATTCTACTGTGGTGTCACAACTACAGAGCGCAGTGGAAATTTTATGTACTAGAGAATATAGCATCCATCCTCTGGAGCTAAATTCTAAGTTGTAATTTAAAATTGATTTCTACCTCTCCTCTTTAGAAAAGCCTTCAGCTGAAATGAAGGATTTGAAGTTGTTGGTGAGTTGTGGAAAAAGTCGTTATTAAATGACCATCTGCTGAAAAGACCGTCTTGTACTGAAAGCATAAAAAATAGATAAAGATCCTAACAAAAAGACCTGCAGTTAAGTATGGATTCAGGTAGCTAAATCCAGAGCACAATGGCCGAGTTTATATAAAGTGCAGTGGAAACCGAAGAACTATAAGTGATATAAGGAAAATGACACAAAAGGGTTTCACTTGAAACCAATGGTTAAAATAGTGTTTAAGTGTCAAAATGAGTCAGATCTAGAACAGAGTATGCAGTGTCCAGTATTGTCAGTGATATGGTAGTGCTCCTCAGCCTGCTGCCACAAACCTGTGATGGATGATGTCTGAGGCAGCCACAGAACAACTGCGAAGAGCTCGAGTCACGAGGCTACTAACATACTCTTTTCAAACTAATTGCTTCATAAAATGTACCCCTACAGAACACTTAAATAAAGGTTTTAGAATCTTTTGTTAGTGAAAGTAACAAATATAGGGTGGGATTAATGTTTCTGCTGGATTTTTGATTTGTTCATGCAATTTCTGTGGTGGGTTATGTAGCATTTTACCATTTTCCCTTTGCAAAGACAAATATTCCAATTCCCTTTTAGAACTGGGTAGGAACACCACATGGTGACTTAAAAATGCTCTAAGGCAGTTCTGTCTCAAAAACTGGATGAAACATAACTATTAAAGGCATTATTTTATGCTGAATATCAAGGGTTTGATAAGATCCGGACCACTGGGTTTTATTTTTTTGTTTTATGCCCATGCTGAATTATATACAAATTTATTTTCCATTTATTGAACTTTAGTTATGAAGTCATCATTATATGTGTTTCAATATATTTCAGAAACCCTAATGCTAATATCTGTACAAACACAGAACGAAATAGTGACCAGTGTCGAGCTTGCAGTTACGGCATGGTATGAGACAGTAGGAGAATATAGACAGAAAAGAGAGCACAGAAGAGCAATATGATAATTCCAGGCAGTCACAGAGGTAACAACTGCTAAACTGTTGCCAAGGGTTTGCACCATTTGTGCCAAAGAAGGTCTAGAAGAAATACCATGTCTTTGCAAGCACGATCAGCCACTGTCTTCCTGACTTAGTCTTCTTAGATATTTGGTACAATGTACACAAGTGATGTTGACCTCTTCAGACACTACATGATAATTACAGGTTTAATACTAGATCATGGATTTCCCTTTTCTAAATGGAACTCTAAAGAAAAGCAGGATGAATCTGGCATTTCCATCTTAGCTTTTTGCTCCTTCGAATGACCTGCATCTCTGTTTCCCCACATGACTATCCTAAAAATATTATGAAATATCTGATCTACCTCACACTGTCAGGATTAGAACCAAGGACAAGACAAGTTTGAGTGTTAATACATTTCTCAAGATCTAGAACTGATCCTCTTGATACTGTATTTCATGGAACATCCTTTGACTTCATTTAAAACTCTTAGAAATGAACATTACCCTGTATAAATGATCCATTGTGTGTACACAGTACACCATCATACTGTACACTTCATTTTATTTGTCTTTGTCTAATGTAGTAGATGGGCTTTTAGTGTACTTCTTCTAAGCCAAGTTTTTCGTTTTGGATAGATACTAGTACTGTACCTTTATAAAACACAAATTTCTAGAGAAAAGAGGAGAGAAAGAAGGCATCTATTGCTCAACTGGTGAGTAATACCAGGCTTACCCTTTCAGATTCCTCACTTACCAGAATCTGACAAGTACAACGAACATGCAGCATGACTGGTTTTAGGTTGTCCTCAGGAAAAACTTAGTGTTATATATTGGCCTGTTTGCTTAGGCAGTCAGCATTCACCCAAAGTGTCCATTCTAAGAGTAGAGGGTGTACTTCTGTATCACAGAAATGAGCACTTCCTTCCTTTTGTTCCTGAATAAGTTATTTTTCACTCCAATAACTAGAAGACTTGTTTACCCTGTAGTAGTCTGTCACTTGATCAATATGATCTCTTTAACTTCCTTAATTTCCATATTGACTCTTATCAGCTTGTGTATTTTCATAAGTAAATGAAACAGTCTGAATAGACAGTCTAGAATTTGTGGGGCAATTGGACAGGGTTTTTTTCCAACCACTGCAGATTTGAACTCTATTAAAAACTGTCTGCAAAAGTCTGACATCTCTTCTTAAATCACCACCTCTGTTCTGGAGGCTGTCAACTTTCTGCATTTTCCAATCTGGCATTCTTTGTCAGGAAACCTAGCAGTATGCAACCAAGGAAAACTTACTAGAGATACGGTCCTTATGGACATGGTTTAGTGGTGGGTTTGGCAGTGTTAGGTTTATGGTTGGGCTTGATCTTAAAAGTGTTCTCCAATCTAAATAATTCCATGATTTCAGTTTATTTCATTTGTATTCAGTCTATCAGGTTTCTTTTTTTCAGTTTTGCATATGACTAGTTTATGCTACAACTAATGGAAGATTCTTTCTATCTATAATCAGTTTTCCTTCTACACCTCTTTTCTGTGTTCTCCGTTATGAGTATTGACACAAGAGTTTCAAATTCTCTAATACTTTTACTCTTAGAAATGTTGTGCACTGTTTTCTGACATGGTTATTAAGTGCAATACAGACACATACTTTCATTCATTCCATAATTAAGACAAAGACATTTTCCCTTTAAACCCTTCTTAGGAAGCATTACTACAGTTGGTGGCAACCTATTATACAGGGTTTTAAGGCTTTAATGATAGCTAAACAAAGATGATAAATCTATATCCCCTTAAGTATTTTCTTCATAACATCATCTTATAATAAAAAAGTCTATATTTTATATTTTGTTAATCCTTTTCTACATTTTTGTATTTTTAAAATGTTTGGTTTGGATGTATTAATAAAATCTACCCCAAAAGTTTCTTTAGCTGACTAAAAATATGAATTAAATCTGTACCTTTTAACTTCCAACTTCTGTCAGTATTTTCTTGCTTTTATTTCCACTTACTTTCTTATTTTCTCTCTTTATTTCTATTTTTTTTAAAAAAAATATTTTCATTTCAAATCTTTGAAGTTTGGAAACTTTTAGTGAAGTTCTTCAGCTGACAAACTTTTCTGCCCCATCCTTTTTAGCTTGGTTTGTTAGTGAGTAAAACAGAGCACTGGCTCTGTTATTGTATTGCTAACACTGTTCTCTGCAAGGAAAACTCTTCTATTAAGTAAGATAAATATACTACAAGGCAACATGCAGCAATGGACAATAATATTTTCCTCCTTTTTCCTTCTTTTGCAATGATAAGGCAACACCTGCTGCTCCTTATTTAAGATCTAAAAATGCAAACTGAGTTAATCCTTCCAGTAATTATTATTTCCTTTTGATACTGTTCTGCTTCCCTTGCTGCGTGATGAAAACTGTTTTTAGCCACCTGGTTAAAACAGAGATGCAAAATAATCACAAAATCACCATTAGCCTCGTGAGTGTCCTTTACCCCATTCTGAAACTACCCTCTTCTTCCCCCTGGCTTGTTTTCACACTATGTTATGGACATTGCTTTTATGCGTTTTGGGATTTGGTTTAGATAAATCTTTGTCCAAGCTGCAAAGCCTACAAACTCTTTGGGGGCAATACCACATCTTAGGCACTGTGATCTGCTACATAGAGCTTAAAGTCAAAGAACTAAAGCTAGTCGAAAGATCCCTCCTGAGGTAGGAAAAAGTCATTATTTTATGCTCAACTTCATATTTGACTGTTTCATCTATGAAAACTACAGAAACAGCTGCACAATCTTATGTACAGGGCATTGCTGTAAACCAAGGTTAGCCTTGACTGAGATTGGTTTGGATATAACAGAAGGAACACACTAGCCAGAAGTCTTCGGCAGCTTCATGAGATTCTTCTCTGCTCAGCCTTGGAATGTGATTTTTCAGCAACAGTATACCAATTATGTCATTATTTTCAACTTTTTTCCAGCCCAGTGAAATGTCTTTGAGGTCTTTTGCTTAGGTTTTTAAGCTGAATTATCAAACTACCTAGTTTTATGGTGAAAAAAAATAACAGTAGATAAAAATGCCTTTGAAAGACAAATGCATTTTTACTGTGAAAAATCTCCGCAGAAATCTCACCAAATTTTTGGTTACACAAATATGTCACCACTAAGTGCTGTGAGATTTTTCTGTAAAGCAGTCGTAGAGCAGAGAACTTTTCCTGTTGATCCAAACTTTCAGCAGAGCAATCCTTGTTCTTTTGGAGTAAGGGAACTCTCTACTGATGAACAGAAGAGAGCTTGTAGAGAATGCCTGTTTGGGCAGCTGCTGGCTGTGGCTGTGGGAGGCAAGACGTGCAAGAGGAGTTTGTCTGGTGGCTAGGCAAATTCTAGCCGTTGCTAGGATAGCATCTTTTCTCTGAATGGCTTTACACAAGGCTTTTCTGAGAGCGAAGAGAGGTTATGTCTGCTGTTTAGAAAAGATTAAGTAGTACGCGGCAATGAAGAAATGCTGTGTTTTCAGTGGTTTCAAGCACTTATGCTGAGTGCTGCCCTGACTTCAGACCTTTTGTTCTCCGAAGCCAGGAGCCATCAGTCTGTCTCACAAGTGTTGGAGGGAGCACAGGCACAGATTTTAAATGCATTAATAGAAAGTGACCCTTTCAGTGTAGTTACTATTCCTTACAGAGAAAAGATTCTGGTTGCGGTATTCAGTTTTTTCACTGTTTCTAATGAAATGCAGAGAATTTTGAATGCTTCCCTGGGCATACAAATGCCACAGGAGGCTCTCAACCCTCTAACCTTCCTCTGTTAAGTGGATCATATACATCTTTTGATCCACAGACATTTGTGGATCAATGACATCCTGATGTTTCAAGTGACAGGATATCCTGGATGTTGCAAAGAACCTCCTGTAGAGCTACATTCCAATTTGGAAAACAAAAATACAGCCCAGCACCCAGGAAGAGCTGCTGACTACTGTCATATGCACTATCTAGTTTTTAGTAATATTAAGCTGATTTCCAGTTCTTTTTCCACCTGTATTTGTTGATTAAGATCACACACAAAAAAAAAAAAAGAAAAGAAAAGAAAAAGTAAACAAAGACTTAAAAACCCCCAACACCAGAAAAGAAAAAAGAAAAAGAAAGGATAGACCTGGTGGTGGGAAATAAACTTTTTGTTTCTTTGTTTATTTGGTTTGCATTTCGAAAGCTTTCCATTCTGTACTGTGAAGAAACCAAGGCTGTTTAATATTATTTTCATAAATAGCCAGTGGAAACTCTGATGTACTGATTTACCTGTTCATTCCAATTAAGAAAATATAATACAGATATGCATATATTTTTAGAGAACAGTACTATCTCTCTGTATATATATATATATATATGTCTACATAGATACTTTTATATGTATCTTTCTCTCATCAAAACAAACCTGCTGTATGTGGTAGGGAACTCAAGAACTTAGTCACCAGTATTTATTATTTTCATCTAATGTCTATAATTAAGCTTACTTGAAATTCTATTTCTGTGATTATGCAGAATTGATATAAGCACATTTAATGCCACTGAATGTTTCAGGCTTTAAGACTAATAAACCTTCTGCTACACTGAGCAATTTTATCCTCTGCAGTTCACTATTTGTTTGTGCTTTTCACATAATAACTTCTGCTCTTAAAATTAGAAGTTGTGTTTATTCCATTAATAACTGTCAGCTACCCACCCTCTAAATCAAATGGATCTTTTTATTTATTCCTGTTTGTAAGTTAAATTGTGGCTTAGAGACTCTACAAACCTTCTGTTGTTAATGCCAACCCCCAACCATAGCCTGGGATCTATGGCTAGTCTAAAGTCCTCCTCAGTCATCCCTGTGCCAGCTGGCACAAAAGCCTAGGAATGGAGATGAGGTAGATTCGGTTTGTTTTGTGAATGTATCTTTGATTGCTTTGCTTTAAATCTTTGATTGCTTTGCTTTAAATCTTTCATATTTCACTCCTAATCTTAGCAGCAGAGAGATAAGACAAAGGCCCTCATTTCCTTATTCGTGTTCACTGTTTTCAGCAATGCTACAGTCCTATCAGTTTTGGTGTAATTGCTTGTGTTTTGTAAATAAGCACGCTTTTATCAGACTGAAACTAGCTTTACTTCATCACTGGAAGGATTTCCTAGAGGTGAGTAATGCAATGATCAGAGAATAAGTCATCAGCTCCTAGTAAAAAACTTCTGCATTTAGGGGGCCATTAGATTAATTAAACATTGCCTTTTTTCCATAATGAGAGGCAACTTTTCCTGTTTCCAGTCCCCATTCTACCCTCAGCTCCTGCTGTGCAACCTTACTACCTGCAGTTGGATCTCATTGCTGTAAAAATATAGCCTGGGCTATGGCTCTGGAAATGCCACTGAGCAGCTAGGGTCCACCCAAGACAGGTGAGCAGAGCAGGTCAGTGATATAACTGGGGTCAGCCAAGTGTCCAGAGAGTAGTTGAGGTGCATGGCCAAGCACAGACCTACCTGCAATTTAGCTCAGGTGAGGACTGAGCTGATGTGCAGGTCAGAAGAGCTGTGAGGAGCCTTGTGGAGACCTGCCATGGCTTTGCTGAACTGCACTTCATGGTCTTTCTTATTTCATAGCAGCCTGATCCAGACCTAAGCTGCAGTGTGGGTCCTGAGACCACGGGCAGCATGGTGGTGGTGGGGCAGGGGAAGCAGGTCATGGCCAGCAAGCCCAGCTAGTGCCCTCGGAGCCTGGAAAGAAGCAGATTGTTTTCATGTTGATATTTGTGCCTTTTTTGATGAGGAAGACCCACAAGACACAAATGCCTGGACAACTTCAGAAATGATCTTCAAATGTTTTTTAAATTTGTGCAATTTCGATACTATTTTCAAATCCCAAAAGACAAACCAGACCTGGAACAACCACTTTTATAATGCGCAGGTTTGCTTGCTTCTTTTGAGAGGTTTTTCCTGGGGGAACATCACTGCTATCAAACTGATGAGCTTTAATCTTACAATGACAAATGAAAAACAAGTCTTTTTTTCTGAAATCCTCTTTTGCTAGAACAGTGTTCTCGGAGCCACTACCCAAAGGAGCCTAAAGCAAAGAGGCTTCTTAACTTCCCCCTGGCATGTTTGGCACTATGGAGGCCTCCATGTGGATAAGATTGAGTGATGCATCACTGAGGGTTTTGTTGGTAACTTCATTAAGAGAATTTTCCTTCACCTGAGGATCACTCTGTTAAATTTTATTGGAGGAGAAAAGAGCTTGGCCCACTGAAACTCGACATTTTATTCCCATAGCAACTTCTCTCAGAGAGCCTTCCAGTTCAGTTATTAATAAGGTTATTCTCATAGTAAGTCTGAGGGAGGTGAATATACCCACTTTCTACCTGAAAAAATGCTTCATAGTCTATTATGTGTTTCCTGATCTCACAGGGAAGTCTATTGGAGTTAAAGTGGAATTCAGACCTTCTGTATTTTAACAATACATTTTCTCAAGAAGTATCTTTTCTGTTGGACATACCTGTCAACCTGTTTCTCCTTGCAATAGATTTCAGAGATTCTTTTTGTCAGCTCATTTGTAAGTAAACAGCATAGTCAATCAGAAACTCTCTTTTCACAGCAAATAGGAACTATGCTTTATCACTTGAGAAAGGTTTTAAAGACCTTTGAAGAGGTCCTGAAACTTTCCTCCTCCATTTCAATGTCAAGTTCATCCTTCAAAAGAGCAATGAACAGCACAGGGACTCAAAGTCTCCCCTGCTATTCACTGACTGTGATAAGGTTTAGTACATCAATTCAATTGTTTCTTGATGACTTTTGATGTTTCTGGTGTTGCTACTAAGTTAATAGCTTTTCTGAATCATACCTCTGTCCTGTCACAAAACAAAACTGTTTTCTTACCAACAAAAAGGAATTGTTAAACTTCCACTGGTCTTAATAAAATAAAATAAAATAAAGTACTGTTGACTTGTGAGTTTATAATAGTAATATTTTATAAATTACTGCTATTTGCTGTTTGTTGAAAAACAGTAGTAGAGTTAGCAGTGTAAATTCTTTTCACTTTTCTGTTAAACCTACAATTGAAAGACCCTGTATTTGAAGTCCAATTATCTTTTTAGCTTAATGTATGGATGATTAACCAGTCATCATAACCAGAGACCAATGAGGTGCTGAGAAGCATTGCTTCAAAATAATGTTGTTGAAGGATTACATGAAACTGACCTACACGATCTAGATCATCTAGGCAGATGGCCTCATCAGCACTCAGGTTCTTGCACTCAGTCTATGGTGCTACATTATTATTTTCAGACTGATCAGATCAGTGCCCCTCCATCCTCATGGGCATGGAAGTAGCATCTCATCTGTGGTTCCCTTGACTCTGCACAGGTATCTCTTCATAGTCACAGTCTGAGTGTCCTCCCCACTTCAAATCTGCACTGTGTTGTAGTTCTACCCATTTCAACTTTTGATGCATTTTGGTTTAGGTGATATCCTGGGGCAGGAATTATTATTGTAAATGGAATTGGTTTTTTGCAGTATTAGCTTCCATTCATGGTTGCCACCTTCTTTTAAGTTGTCTTGGCCCCTACTGTTTTAAATCTTAGATCCCTGAAGGGAGCTTCACCTTGGTTATTGCCTGTACCACTAGTCATCATCGGGATTTCTGAAGATTTCGTATTATTCTTCCAAAAGACAAGTAAAATATATCATCCTCTGTGCTAATTTTTGCAGTTCACTTCATCAATGGTGATGTCAGATAGTCATTCTGTCCTGTTTCATACTGCACTGCCCATGAAGACATGCTATCAACTTGGGCTTGATCCTTACTAGGTTGTCCGGCTGACTTTTTGCAATGACAACACATATTTCATGTTCCTTATATTTTCTGCCTAGCTCTGCGAACTCTATTTGTCTTTTTGTTTGTCTGTTTATTAATAGGAAACAATTTATAATTAATTCATTTAAATGAGTAACTTTACCTTCAGATAATATGTAATATGAGCTCTCAATGAATTTTTAATGGGTAATTAAATATTTTGCCAAATCAAAATGCCATTATTTTCCTGTACAAAAAATTTAAACTTTACACTGGGAAAAGAAATCTGGTTTTGAAAGTTTGAATGGAATTCAAGTGAACCTTTTCAAACTGATTTCATTTTGGATCATTTGAAAGCTAGACTACATTTCTGTGATAGGACAGTTCTTCAAAGGTATTGGAATCTGATACTTCTATTCCCTTCTGTAGATAAAAATCTTGTACCTGTTCACATCTCCCATAATCCAACACACCATCACCTCTGAGTGAGCAAAGTATGGCTCATGCAATTGCTATGGGTACACCTACATAATGGAAGATATAAT
>WEIS01003482.1:0-26055 GCA_013389965.1 Todus mexicanus | reverse complement strand
TGGTATTCATTGAGAAACATCCACATAAACTTTTGTTGTCATTTTGGGAGAAATGTGTGCAGGAAAATCCCTCATATTTTAGAAGAGAATCAACTCTCTTACCTTCCTGATGGTTACTTTGCCCAAAAAAGTAAGTCTGGATGCAGGGCACAAAGCGCCTCTCTCTCCTTTTCTCTCCTTGCCCTCACTCCCTTTGTGATTCTTTTTGGAAATACCAGGAAACCCAGAAGGGTATTTTTAGCCTGAGAGAATGGAGAATTTAGGGCAGAAACGGTGTTAACATTAATCACAGCAGTGATGAATTTTCACTCCAAAATATACGAGTGAGACAAGGTTTTCCCTGTGTCCTAGTAATGAAAATAAGATCCCATGGCTGCCAAACTGAAGGCTACATTTGCTCACTTACAGAAGGAGTTGCAGAATGAACCACTCGTTTTTCTACCATGTAGAAAAAAACATTGCAAGAATAATGTCATTCTGTTCCTCTACCTCTACAGTAAACATTTCTGCAGTATGGTGGAAGCTGCTGGGGTCACCGTACTCACAAGTAATCCAAGACTGTAATTATAAGGTTATAGGATAAAAAGATGGTGCCAAAAACCAAAGTGTCTCCACTCTGCAGAGGAAGGAATAGGACATTTGTTTCTCTCTTCCATACTCTTATGGGACCAAATGTTTTTACAGTCATCCTTAGCCTGAGTCTTTGGCTCACGCAGAGATTTGGAAGCAGCAGCAGCAGCCCCCCCGACACTGCAGTGAGGGCTAAGCCTTACCAGCTGCTGGATTAGATAAATATTTGGAAGAGGACAACAGAACAAGTGCGAATGTTCTCATCAACTTTCGTGGACATAGCAGCCCCTATGGCTGCTCTTGAACACATAGGAAAAATCCCTTGCCCAGGCTTCAAGAAAGCGGTAAGGTATGGGGGAGCGTAAGGAATCCTCTCAGAAATTGAGAGGTAATAGCTACAGTGATAAAGGGATTTCCCAATTAAATGGCTTTTACCCTTTGCGACATCCTGCCAATAACTGAAGCAGAGATGCTGAGATTGAGAGGCCCTTGGGTATACCTCTGTAGATAAATCTAAGTCTAGAATTTTTGCACAGTGGCCTTTTCGTGGTCCTTGAAGTAAATATCCTCACAGATATGCCTCTACCATATTAAGTTCTCTGGCAAAGGTCAGGCGTGATTACTGACATACAAACATGCATTTATTTCTCAGGCTATCGCATCTTTTTTCTTCCCTCTGGCTCACACGATCTACACAATTTCAGTGTAGCTTAATGTTCCAATCAATTGCCTTTTTTAAACCTTCCCCCTCATTCTCTGTTGAAACTTAAATGTGTGAGTATATGTGCGTGTGCATTTATTTATATATAAGCCTAATCATTCTTTATTCTGCCACCTCTCCAAGTATCTGCAAACTGTCATGAGCTGCTTTATGAACAGTACGTAACTTGCTACCTCTTGCAGAATATAAGCAGAGAGAAAGAATTTGCAAAATTTGGCCAAAGATTGCTCATCATGCTCATCATTTTGATTACCAGAACTGTTACCTCCTTGCCTCTTATTCTAGAGTGGATGTTGTACATCAAGTTTTAGAAACATAATAATTTGGGTTGGGAGGGACCTTTAATGCTCATCTAGTCCAATCCCCTTGCAGGGACATCTTCAACTAGAGCAGATTTCTCAGAGCCCCATCCAACATGGCCTGGAATGTTTCCAGGGATGCGACATTGACTACTACTCTGGGCAACCTGGGCCACTGTTTCACCACCCTCAGTGTAAAACATTTCCTCGCTGTATCTAGCCTGATCTAAATATATCTAGTTTTATATCTCTTTTTATGTCTAGTTTTAGCCTGGTGGCAAGTGGCTGATGTTGTCATGGAAAGAGGAGATCAAGAGTTCTCCTTTGGATCAGATATTCTGTATGAAGGTCACTGCTGCTCATCTCAGGGGGTTCACAGGTTCACACAAAAGGCTTAGTGTCCAGAATAACACGCCATACACAGCTCATTAAAACAGATGGCAATGTCCTGGGCTGCTCATGGGCTGACAGTCTGCCTTGTTAGTGTTCTACAAGAGTCCTGCTAATTGCTTTGTGAAAATACAGATATGCTGCTTACAAAAATTGTTCTATAGAGCCAAACATGGGTGCATCAGGTAGCGTTAAACTTTGTGGTGTTGTAGGATATCTAAGTGTAAGAACAAGCAGAGCTTCCTTCTTGACAGAATAAAAATAAGCAGGAGTGCAAAGGGAAAGACCGTGATAAGCAGAGCCTGTTGAACAGCTCTCGTTCTGCTTGACCAGCAACCATGCTCTGCATTAAAAGTAAGCAGCCCAGCATATCCGTACTTCAAAAATCGCCGCCACAAAAGACCTAGAAGAGAAACTGAACCCTTTCCCCCAGAAGATGATTATTGCAGGCTGAGGTGAAGATTTGTCTGCATTGGGGCATGTATCTAAGCAAAGCCTCGAGAGCAGCTATATGCCTTGAACCTGATTTCTGCAAGAACGAAAGATGAAGCTGCTCAGATAAGAGTAATAAATTTGGATACCGTTAAGACTTTAATAGAACAATTATTGGTCTGACCAACTGAATATTTGCTTTTATATCTGTATTGAATTAATCTTCATGGTAATTTTTTTCTTTCTTACATTTCTTATGCCGGAGAAGTAGAAGCCAGGGAAGTGGCAGACCTTTGCTTGGTGACACCCCATCCTGCAAATGAAAAGGCTCTATTGTTTGTAAATGAAGACTTTTTTGATTATTGATAAGTAACTTCTGGATGGGGAGTGCAGTACATGCTGGCTGAAAGAACAGGGCTCTGTAATAGTAATATTGCCTTGAAATTACAGCCCACATAGTTTGAGAATGATTCAGGATAATTACATTAATGTTCCTGGAGAAATGAAAAGGAACACTTTCCATTTTACCTATTAACAAGCTCTACTGGCCTTAAATTATTTCTGAGAAGAGCCTGCAAATGGCTGAAATCATCAGAATAATTGCAGAGCAGTAGTTGGGGCCAGGGGGAGGCCTGGACAAGGTACTGGCTGTGGCTTTTTGGCCAATAGGTAAACACTGCCACAGCTTTCGTGGAAAATGAGCATGGCACAGAGCATTCTGATTAGGTGTGCTGCAGTCTGCAGATGGAGTCTGTGGATCTTGGACCCTAAGGAGAAAATAGCCATTAGAAGTAGATTGCTCTCAATGCAGGTACTACACATCAGCCTGTGCAATGTTAAATATGAGCCTGCTGCTGTTGTGACACAATGGGTACTTGAATTTCCATCTTCCACCCTCCCCTTCCTACAGCTCTCCTGAGCCTGTGCGGTAGAAGATCTCTGACTTTGGTGATGACTTTTTTTCCACTTTGATCCTTGTCTCACAGCAGCAGCAGAAATGCAGATGTTTCTGAACTCCAGACCCTGAGAAGCAGCTCTTCAGTTCTGGCCTCTCATATCAGCTCAGTCTTTCACCTGAACTCATGCATTTTCAGCTTTGTGCAAGTGACACCAACTTCTGCCCTGACCTCCTGTTCTCCACCTCACCTGTAAAATTGCTATGAAACTGGGACTTTTTATTGTGTTTCCCTTGGTTTGTGTACTCTATTGTACTGTTGGCTAACTCCAGATGAATAGAAGGGGGGAAATTTAGTACTCGGATCTAAATAAGTCAGTGTTGTGCGAAGCAAGATCTTGACTTCAGGGTCATCTCTGCCATTACTGGAGTTTCTCATCTGTATGAAATTCAGAGCATCCGTGAATGCCTGTCTGTGAGAGCAGGGCCACAATGGCATTAGCTCTACCCCTGTTTATTTGTCTTTAGTTTCCAAGAATCAGAAGATCTTGCATCTCATAACCAGTCCTATATTTATAGCTTCTTACTAAAACGTAGCCATATTTGTATCCTCTGAAGAAACTAGAGCAGTGGGTGAGAATGTAGGCACTGCAGGCCTGGCTGCTCCCAGCGCATGGTTGCGTGCGCAGTCACTCTCCAGACACAGTCTCAACAGGCTCCTTGCAGCTAAACGCGCACGTGCATTTTCATTTTTTCCCATTTCCTTTTCACTTGTCCAACGAGCCCATCTCAGCTCTGCATGTGATTACCTGATGACCTGTGTGCCTTCATTCAGTCGCTGCTGCAGCACTTAAATAGGATTTTGCTCCCTGCCATCAGATCAAACTTTCTCTTCTTGCATGCACACACACTGAAGGATGTTTTCTCCCTGTAGTGAAGGATTCCCCTCATATAACAAATTTAGGGAGCCCTCTTCTTCTCTCTACTTCTCATTACATTGCACTCCATTCTCTCTAGATGCTCAGGGCTAGGCGAATCCATCAGGAATGCCAATAGCTGCCTTCCTACAGCTTCCTAGCTGTTCCTGAACTAAAATAGTTAACTTCCATTAGCTACCTTAATTCTGTATTTAAGGAGATGAAGCTCAAATGAGTTCAAATGGCTTCTCCCTTTACACACAGGTACATGAGAAATCTGTTACAAGAGTCCAAGGCTGAGGGTGATTTAAAATAGTAATAATTAGACAGGTGATTTGTTTCAATTGAGAGTTTAAAAATCTGTGAATGTTTGTATTTATTCTGTTGTGATATTTCAAGAGATTTAGTGGATTAAAAGAAAGTCATCTGGAGGGAAAGCTCAAACAAGGGATTGCTTAATTATCTCATTCAGATATTAAAATTTTCATTTTAGCTTCTCCACTCCAGGTGCATATACACCTGCATTTACTTGCAAATTCTTTCTGCATATTTGTTCTGCCTTGATTTTCTTAGGAAGGTTTTGGGAATGTTTGAGCAAGTCCCTAGAATTTTGCACAGCATGAAAATCCTGAGTTTTGTTTTGTATGCAAATAGGTATTATCAGTTAAACGGAATTAGTTTTGAATATTGTTAACAGTGAATACTAGATGCTTTCCAGGTGCTTCTAGAAAGAGCTGAATGCCAAAATGCAGAGCAGGTGTAGGTGGTAGAGAGGCACCTTTCCTTCCTACCTGTTGTAGGTCTCCTGTATTTCCCGGTGTAGAAATTCATGGATCCAGGCAAAGTGGATCTCCTGCACAAAATGAAAGTTCCTACATGTTGCAGTCTCCAGCTGCAAAGACACTGGAGCTTTGAGGAGGGGACATTTGTTTTTGTCTATCCAAAGAGCTCTAGTAGGTGTTTTTTTAGTCCTCATAACTCTGCCAGTCCTGAGAAATAATAGCAGTTACACAGATAGTTATGTCAACATCAACTTAAGTTTTACACTTGCAAGGTTCATATATTTTTGGTAGCGTTGGCACTAATACAAATGATAGCTCAATAACAGAAAAATAGAACAGTCCCCGAGACACGGTTCTGATGCTTGAAGCGTTTTTAAACCCTGTACCCAAATGAGGAAGAGATAAAAACAACCTAGGTAAAGTGGCTTAGCTCTAAGTAGCATTTTATGTTTTACTTGATGACAAAATACTTAGGCATTAATGCAGTTTACGGTAAGACACCCTTAAGTTATCAGTGAGGTTGGTGTGATGCCTGACAGATTTAATGTAAATATTTATAGACTTGGCCTACTAATTATGCCAGTGGAAAAAAATGCAGTATTAATGCTGTCACCTCTCCATGTCTCTACCTGCCAGCGTGCTGCTAGCTCGCATAAATATTCTGAAAATAGAAAGTATGGCACATAAACAGAAGAGATCATTTACATTTTTAATAAGAGATTAAGTTATCTCCAGCAGTAGTTTCCAGGCTGTGGTCCACAGACGTATGGGAGGCCTGTGGGCTATTCCCAAGGGAACTCTGAGAAATGACAGGAAAAGAGTTTTGTGTAGGGTACCTAGAAATCTCTTTCTCTCTGAAATTATTACAGGAGTATGTACCTCCTTTGGCAAATATTTAGGGGTCCCCACCAGGAAAAAATTGTGCAAAGAAGTGAGTAATTTCAAAGTACTGTATTGCCACATAGTGAATGATTTGACTTTTGGTCCTACCCAAACCAGGCCACCACAAGAAGTCCTGGACCACAAAGCATTGACACATGTGCTTAACTCAAAACACATGTTGATCCGCTGAAGTTACTGCCTGTCACCATACGTAACTGGTTTGTTGAATAAGTTGAATAAAGACGATGGGTTAATTTAAGACAGGAGGCAAAGACTACTATTGTCTTGCTGATGCCTGATTGTCTTGAGAAATCTAATTATGTGAATCTGCAGTTCCTATTTTTATGTTTCAGTTTATTTAAACTAAGAGGCTCCAAAGTTTTTAGGCGCCATTGGTTTCAGCTGTTACTGGTTGCCAACCCAAAGAGTATTATCGTTACCATTGCAGCCAGATTAGGAAACTCTTCTTTAGTTGCATCGATCACTCTCCTGTTTTTGTGATCCAAAAGTCTGTGGTTTCTGTTCTGGCACAAGCTGACTCCTCACAAGCTGTACAAATAAATCTGAAATGCTATCACCAGTGGTTGTGTGCAGCTTGTCTGCATGCCTTTCGCTTGGCTTATAGTCTTGAAAACTGAGGTAGAATGATTGCATGGTTTCATATTATCTTGTCTCCTACAAAATAGCGTCACATTCCGCATACATCCTCGATGAAGTCGGTGCAGTTGGGGTGTTGGAACAGGTTGCCAGTATCTGGCCTGTACATGTTGGGCATGTGGGCAACATTGCTGACCGACATGTGGCTTTTTGCAGGAGTTAAGAAAACGGTATTTTGGTAACAGGGCAGGGTGCAGATGAAAGCCATTCCCAGTGTTACCACAGCAGCTCTCAAAACAGGCTAGATGGATGAAGTACTGCAGGCTTTCCATATGGGCAGCCCCTGTGGGTTTTGTAAGATCTCATTGCCGGTGCACGAAAGGCAAATCTTCCCTTCCTGCGGATAAATGAGTCCTGTAGATTGGGTCCATAGCAATATGGACCTAATCTACGGCCCATGGAAGGCAACAGGCTTCCCACTGCCAACTGCCTTCAATGAGCTCTGGACAAGACCATACATAAGGCTCTCAATTATTTCCAATCCCCAGCTGCATTTGTCTCTTGTAAACACTTCATCTAGTCACTGCACCTCTGTAAATCACAGAACAGAATAACCCAATAGAAGTAGAGTGCACCGTTTTGAAAAGGAGCATTAAGAGGGAGAAATATAACTCTCTCTCTTTAAACTGTCTCTTTTTTATATTGTTACCTTGACAACTCTGCTGCTGTGTTTCATCTTTGGTGGGACTTATCTGTGGTGGAATAAGGGGGATATCCATGTGTGTTTCCACATCTCCTCCAGCTCTACTTCACAGGCACATGCCAGGCACAGGGCATCTCAAGCTTCGGAGCCCACGTTTGCTGCCTTGACCCATGGTGCTGTCTGGAAATGATTACAGACATTAAGAACTGGGACCCATTCTGACTAAAGGTATAACATTATATCTTCTATTTCTTTTCCTTAAGCCAACTCCAGAGCAATGTTAATGCTCTTTAAAAGGAGATGCAAGGTGCTTAAAATATTTTTAAGGGCTAGGACAGCTGGAAAGCAGAGAGGGATGAAAGTACTCAAAAATAGTTGTATTATTTTTAGTATAAGCAGATAAGGAGTATGTGTCAAGATTAGGATACAATTCTGGTGTGCTGAACTGAGTCTGGAGATGCTAAAAATATGCTTTCTTTTCTTACAATTTTCAGAAGAGAGAAGCAAAGGTAAGAGGAGTGCAGTGGTTAACTGAAATTTTAATTCCTGTGCTTCCTTGCTTACTGGGGTTTGGCAAAGCTGTCTGTTAACCTGGGCACCCATGACCCGCTGATACTAGCAAAACATATGAGGCAGGGCGAGGTGTTCTGTGTGGGAATGGGATCCCTCCCACTCCCTTCTTCCTCTTCCCCAAGAAAATCCCCACCAACGTAATCCTTTTATTCTTTCTTACCGAAATGGCTAGCTTTAGAGCTGCAAAGGCAAGCCATGCAGGCTCCGAAGCCGAGTGCAGATGGGGGTATCTATGTCTGAATGTGTGCACAGAGAAGGGGGCTTTTAATGAAAACCACATGTGTTTTCAATTGCTCTCTGGAGCCAGCCCAGTAGCTGTAACTTGGCCTGACAAAGCCTTATTGAAGTACAGACAGTGTGGTTTCAAAGCAGTTAGAAAAAGAACGGGAATGCTGTTCAGGAAATTCTTCAGGCATGGGCAGGGACTTGGCTGCAATTCTGCTGTTGGAAAATCTGACAGGGGCAGCTCATGAGCACAGGCCAGGCCTCGTGCTGCTCTGAAAGCCGCGCTGCATCTTCCCCCCAGCCTCCAGCACCCCTCTGGGTCTTCATCTTCCCGCCGAGGGAGAGGTAAGAGCTGTGTTTGCTCCGTCCTGCTGCAGCCGGAGTGATTTGCTGTTCTTTTGTGCTTGTGCAGAGAGGCTTCTTGCTTTCAGACTGTTGTTTAGAGGAAAGAAAAAAAGTCGAGAATGGGAAGTTGTGGCGTATTTGTGAAGGGATGGGAGCAGTTTGGGGCTGGGTGGTGGTTTTTGGCTAACTTTGCTTCAGTAGTAAGTGCAGGCAAAGCAACTCGTGTGCTGTGTCTCCGGCTGCATGAATGCCGGAACCAAATAATTCCTAACTTTTCATTTGGGGGAATAAGTCCGTCTATAACCTGAAGCCACCAAAAGGTTGATTCCATACCACTTACAGTATTTAAATGAAAAATGCAATTCAGTCACTATACATACATTTATATGTACACTATGTTATAGGTGTTTAATGAGTTGAAAGCATGCTTGTCTGGGGGATTGGCAATTCCTGGTATAGCTAGCTGGTGAAGACAGGCGTTAATTCCATAATAATCATTGCCTTGTGATTTCTCTGCATATTTTTTCTCTGTTTTATAAAGCATGAGATAACTGCAGCAGACAGCACGGTCAGAAACCATGTAGAGCAGATTAGAAAGAAAAACATTAATTTAGGGACTGTTCTATCTGCAACTTCTCTTTGAATTTGTCTTTCTTTCTCCAAATAACTTAAGAAACATTTATGATAAAAAGCTCCCTCTCTCTCTCTCTCTTTAGGAACCTGCCAGATTTAGGCAATGCTCTCTCATCCTTTTAGTTGCAGCATTAAAGCTTCTCTTGCCTTTGCAGAGATCTCAGCACCTTATATGGCAGGCTCGTGTTTGGTAGTTCGGGTACGGCACGTTCGGCAAGGCGGATGGAGGTGTCAGGAGCAGTTCTCCTCGCCTCGCTTCAGAAACTTCTGTGCCTCTGCCAGTGCTGCTGCCTTGGATTTTCACAGCGATGTTTGATGTGTTGAAAATGTTTTGTAGCTGTGTTTGGTGGTAGTGGTGTTGTGTGGTTATTATTTTTTTTTCTTTCAACAAGGAATGAATTTAAGGATATTGGATTATACAGTGGGACAGTACTAAATGTTTCTGGCTGGTTCTTGGGAGTAGACCTATGGTTCACTTTGCCTGCTTCCAGGAGGGCTGCATATGCAGGGCTCAAAAAGTCACTAGTCTTGGCAATCTGAAAAATTCAGTGGCATGGTGAGGTTCACCACCAAAGCACATCAGATCCAGTATGTGACAGAGGCAGAGCTTTCTCCCAGTAGTGCTGGTGAAGCGTGTACATGGGCATCTTGAAAGGATAGCAGCAAGCTCAGGCAGACAGATAAACCCTACTTGGAAAGAGTGGGATTCAGTGGATTTGGATCTCTAGTGGGAATGCTATCCAGTCCAATGCAAACAGATTATATGTGGTGGAAGGGAAAAAAGGAAGGTGTTGAGGAGACATCTTCTCCTTACCGCCGTATCTCTCTTCTCTTGTGAAAGTGATGGTCAGCTGAAATGGGTTGGTTTGGGCCAAGTGAGGACTTTGCTGCTTTGGGGAGTACAGGAAGGTGGTACTACAGCTGCCTGGAGGCTGATGGGTGCCAAGGCAATGACGGGAAGGACAGAGATGAGGTGTGGAAGAGGGAGACATATGATGAAAATGAAGAGTCTTGATAAGCTCAAAGTTTGCTTTGCAGAAAATACACCTGTGGTGAAAATGCCATGTTAAATGAAGGCTTCAATATGATCTGGACTGCTTAAGCCTTTGCAGGCTGCCATTTTACCCTGCAGTCTTGGAGCTCTATTGCTTTTCTCAGCAGCTGTTAATTTAGGCACCCATCAGCCCATTATCTTCTTCACTGCTAGTTATAAGCTTATTTTTTTGAAAATAATAAATTAAAAAATTCAAATGCCTGCCTCTGATCATGCAGCAGCCCAGCTCTCAAATCTGATCATCAGCATTGAAGAGCCAGGGAGACAAAGAGACTGGAATACATCTTTCTTAGCACGCAGCAGCCCAGGCTGTGCTACTGTGCCTGGGTTTAGGGATGCTTCTGCCCCACATCTGTGTGAGATGAATAGTGCAGGTTTTTCATCAGGTGTGGGATCAGTCTGGATCATGGGACATCCCATGTGCCCAGCTAGGCTGTTTGCAGTACCCACTCTTGTTGAGACTCCAGTAGACACACCGGTGCATGGGTGTGAGGCCAGGCAGGGCAGGAAAGGCTCTTTGCAATGCCCTGGGCTGGATTTGGTTGAAGGAGGTGGTTATTTCCTCCTTAACTCTGGCAGCTGCTCCTGAGCCTCACCATGCCAGAGGTGACCTTTCTGCTGCTCCACCCTGGTCAAGTATTCAAGTTTGGCTTTGTATTCAAAAGGACGAAAGAGTGTGTGCATGTGTGAACAGAATCTTAGCATCTGAAGTGAAGTTGGAGTATCTCTTGATCTTGGAACCATACAAATAAGAGAGCCGTTAGCTCTCTCATGTATTCCTTCTCCTGGTCGTTCCCAAGTGCAAGCTAGAAAGCAGCAAGTGTGTCTGTGCAAACAAGCAAATGGCTAAGCACAGTAAGCACATCATGTGGTGGAAAGATGGTGAAGGGAAGATGCAGCAGAGCAAGTTTTAACTTGTGAGAGGAGGATCACTGCAGAGACCGCACTCTGGGTGCTGGCATATGCTCAAGCCCACAGTTCTCAATTTTGTGCCCTGCTGGTTGGATTCCAGCAGTATAAATCCATATTACGATCCTACTTTGCACATTCCCACATGCCATACCCCTTTTCTTGGTACTGTGGGGTGAGAGTGTGTTGGGGCAGAAGTCTGCGAAGTATCACCTCCTGTAGCTCGCCTTCTGATTCGAGCTGAGTCGATTATATCCCTCTTGCTGTTCCTCCAGCCTCCTGCAGTCACGCCTGCTGCTGGCTATTTTGGTGTAGTTCTCATTTTGGTTCATCCTGCTTTGAGACACTCCAGTGGGAAAGAGTGTTTATAAACTTGGCATAGATGGACATAGGCTTATGATCGCTTCACGTCATCCCGAGTGGTGCAAAAGAACCAGCATGTGAATGCAGCAAAGCCGTTACGATGTTTGCATGCAGTGTGAATATGCCGCTGCAAATTGTGGGGCATTTTGTGAAAGACGTTTTGCTGACTACCTCGATATAGAAGACAACTTGCTGCAGAAACTTTTTCTTCCTTCTTAACTTTCCTTTTGATTTTCTCCTTAATTCTGAAAAAAAAAAAAAAGTCAAGACAAGGTAACTATCAAGAAAAAAGTCTGAAAGTTGTAAGAAACACTCATAAATAAGAAAACAGAGATGTTTCTCTTCTTCTCAGAAAGGCAATAGTAACATCACATTGCTTACACTCTTGCAGCATCATAATAAAGTACCACTTTTTTTGTTTACAACATGCTCTTCAGAAATGGAGCTGCCTGATACCTTTTTTGTCCCGGCAAACTCTCAGACATTTAGAGTTTTACTGTAAGTGCTCCTTGAATGCAGAGCAGTGATGGAGCAGAACAGAAGTTCCATGTTCAGCTTTCCATTCAATCCATCTGCTCAAAGATACTGATTTATAAATGAGACTTTTGCAGTGTCCTTATTCTCAAGCACATTTATTGTCAAAATGTGGTCAGCCCTAGCAACTGGGGAAAGTACATGAGCTCTCAAAATGTAAGAGGTATGGGGTAGCCTGGGGCATTAAGGGATCTGGATGAGAGATGTTTTACCAGGAGATGAATCCACAATGTGTCTCCAGCTGCCTATGCTGAGTGAATCCAACTTTCTCATGACACAAGAGGTGAGGATGGGAAAAGAGGTATTTCCTAGTGAACCAAGCATGCACCAATGGACTCTGCACACCAGTAAAAGCTTATTGATGTTCTTATGTTTGCTGGAATCAGGCTAGACACTTGAAGAACCTTACACGTGATGTAGCGCAGTGATAACAACTAGTCAGAAAAGAGAACATTTTTTAGGATGTTTCCTTCCACTTTTTGTCTCTCTGGCCACGTATCACATAGCAGGGATACACAAGAGGTGGGTACTGAGTGATGATGGATGGCCCAATTCATGGAAGACCTGCTCCCCATGTGGAGGGGTGGAAACTGTTGACAGAAGCAGAGGGACAAGCAGAGATGGAGGATTTCAGATTTGGGGACACCAGTGGCAGTGCCAGAGGCCACACTGCTACATCCATTGACGTAGAAGAGACCAAGTTCACGGCTTCGATGGTGCTGAAGAAAAGTGCTGTGAGATTTAACTACCCCAGCAAGTATCTCATGCTTTGAACTGTTCCGCAGTGCTCAGCCCTTGCTGACCAAGCTTCAAATGAGAAGTCATTTTCCAGAGCCTGATGCTTTCATGGAGACCTGGGCTGTGGTCTGGCCTGAGTGCAAGACCATAAATCAATTTTAAGTCATGATGCTGTTGGATTAATGGGCCTGGGGGCATCAAGCTTGAGAGAGAGTTTTATGGGGAGTGGAGAGGCAAAAAGTCTTGTTGATGTATGGCTCAAAACACTCTTCTTCATGCCAAATTTTTTTCTCCATCACACCCGAGGAATGTCTTTTCTTTTGAACCTAGCGCATAGTGTGCACTTAAAAGACAGAGAAATTTAAGAGGATGAATTTGCAGAGCATTTACAGCTGGTGAATACAAGTACATCGCCTTCCAGTAATATGGCAGAGAACACCTCTGAAGATTGTTTGGTTTTTTTGTGTGGTTTATTTTTTCTTGTTTCAGCCCAGAAGAACAGGTTTCTGTTAAAAAAAAATAAAGAGAAAGAAGATGATGATGATATAGACACAAAGAGAAGGCAGATGTGGGAGATGTAGGTCCAAGGCTTTTGGTCTATGCTATATAGTTAGCAGTTTTGATGAGCTCTAGGGTGTTTTCAGCAGCACATTGCAAGTGGGCTCAAAAGAGAGAAGCCACCTTGCCAGGCTGCATTCCCTTACAGCTTAAAATAGTTCCATTAAGTGCTCATCAAAGAAAACCCCCCAGCACAGAAACATTGATTTGTCTTGTTATCCCTCACCCTGTTCATAGCCCTCATTGAGCCTACAAAGCTGGCATAGCCAGGGAATGTTACAGCTCCAGTGTTTGTTTATCCGTCCTTGTGCAGAACACTACTTCTGCCTGATAAACTGTTCATCTGGGTTGTGCACCCTGAGTAAGCAGCTTTCTGCCAGGGCAGGAGGACATGGTGGAAGAAAGATTTACTGTGACTGGTGCAGTTTGATGTGACTTTTGGAAGCTCAGTGCCAGTTCTGATTTGTGCTGCCTTTCGGCTGAGTCTAGTTTCAGCTTTACCAAAGGAACGTGCTGAAGCTGCTTTGCTAGAAGTACCCAGCGAGCAGCCTGTGCGAGTCAGATGATGTGGTGACACAACTCTTCCAGTGATCTTAGAAAAACATAAATCTTTCTTGTCATGGAAGCATCCTCTAAGGTATGCTACAGTGAAAGGATGAATAAGTTTTCTAAATAGACTGGATTTTGTATCAGGCCCTGTTTGCAGTGTTCAGATAGAAGAACTCGGCGTACACAGATCTTGTGCAAAAACTTATTACCCACTTTTTTTGCAGCAACAGAAAGAATTCTCTGGAGAGTTACCCGAGTTTCAGCCTGTAGTTTTGTAGTCATGGTAATGTTGTCTGTGGCTAAACTGCGAAGATTTGGCATGCTGCTTGTTTTGTGTTGTAAATGGGATTGTACACTTGCTGCTGGTGGTCCAGTGCTGTGCACGGGTGTCTTTAAGCCCTTTCATATCAGGCAGACAGTTCCACATTTGACTTCTGGAAGGAGTGCTTCTCTTTCCAATGTCTATATTTGTTTCAGTATTATCTTTACACCACTATTATGAAATTACATGGTTGTTCCTAATATTTTCCTGAAGAAGAAACAAAAAATCCTATTAGGCAGCTAGAAACCTTTTCCCTTAGCTCAGTAATTCAAATGGTGGGTACCCTGCAGATACAACTACTGGATGTCCTTTCACAGCAAATACTTTTTTTCTTTTTACTGGTGCCTTAGTTCTCTTTAATGCTTGAGTCAGGAGAAGTTGCTAAAATGTAAATTATGACTAGCATAGTTTTTCCATCCCACACAGAGCAGATTATTGATAGTAGTTATAGCTGGTTCCTCGTGCAGTTGCCTTGCAGGCCTTCTTATTCTACTCATTTGTTTAACATGCCTCAGCACTCTCTGTCCATCATTCTGTCTTCTCTTTCTCAAGAACTACAGACACGGGCATTTTCTTTTGATATTCACAATTCAGGGGGAAATGCTAGTATACAGCTCTTAAGTGTAGCTGTGTAAGAGTTTGTATAGAAAGAAGGTGCTATCTATGATTCCTGTGTTACTTTCTCGTTATAAATTTATACTGTATTACTGAGTCATACTCATCCTACCTACTTCAGTTGCTCTGTCTCTGTTAGGGTAGTTGTGAGCTAAATATTTTATCGGAACCAGAGAAATTCTCAAAAGCAAGCTGCTGCGCGGACGCAGTTTGCTCTATATGGTTATGTTCTGTTCCTATAAATTCTTTTGATGTTTGCAAAGTTTTGCCCCAGCTGGATATGCTATTTTCTCCATCCTAGAGACTGCAAATAAAGAAAAAAAAAAAAAGGAGAGTGAGCAGGAAAGCGACAGGTTTTGCAATAAAGAGATATTTTGAGTTGGGTATTTCATATTGTTTCTTATTGGTCAAGCCTTTTCCATGATTTGAGAGGGTTAGCAATGCAATTTATTCATTTTCTCTAAGGGAGCGGCTGCATTTATTATGTGCTCTCCAGGATCCCCTGTTAAAATATTAGGCAATAAAATCCTTGACTGTACAGTGCTTGTGGTTATAATTTCCCCCAGGTAGTGGAAACTCTGTAATTTATTGTTGTTTAAGTTTTCCCTTTGCACAGATCGGAGTGGTTGTAGTGGTGTAAAAAGGCCTGTTTTCTCCAGGTGTGTGTATTTGTTGGTGACCCAGCTCTGCTCTCTGATGAGCTCTGTGCTGCAAAGCCCTCCACAGTTGCTGACTTGGCATCTGTGAGCAAAAATATCAGTGCAGACCAAGCTGGATCTGTTGTAACCAACTTGCTTTGCTCTCCCTTGGTTAAAGCTACGGGTCTCCCTGGGCTTCAGGTGGTTTTGCGGTGTAGAGATAGATACTCCAGCCTGTCAAAACAGCACAAGTGATTTATGGTGAGCCCACTGACACTGTTGAAAACTGCTCTTTCATACAGACACGCCTTTCTTTGGGGAGGTACTTCTAACATACATTGGCTGAAATGGCTAAGCCAACTCCAATTAAGAACACGCTTGTTTGCATGAGCTGTTGGCTCCTCCCAACATGATCTGACTGTCTACACTAACTGACGGTGCAGATCTTCACAGCATTAGCTGGAGCTGGGGTAGTCTGAGGTTGTAAATGAGGCATGGTTTGGGGGGTGATGCGAGATCCTTTTTTTAGACCAGCTGAGAAAGCTGGAAGAGCGGCCAGGCTTGGAGGTGTGGATGGGCTGGCTGAGGCTCGCCTTGTTCTAGTTTTAGTTTAGTGAGCACAGGCAGTGCTTTTGTTTGAAAGCAGGGAGCTCAGCCTGGCAGCTGCCTGCAGATGAGCCACGCTGGAGCCCCATGTCTGCTTTTGCAGGTGTCTTCTGCAGCACCCCACTGATAGACAAATCTTACCTGCTTTTTCTTCTTGATGGACTGTAGCCCTCAGGCATATAGAGGGGAAAATGCTTAAATATGTGATGGTTTGGAAACCTGAGAGGAGAATGATGGGAGTATCTCTTTTGTTACTATTTTTCAAGATCTTCCTGCTTTCCTCCACTGTCATGAATTTTGATTGTGGGCAATTAACACAGTTGCTGACATAAGAGAAGGCAGCAGATGGCCACTTCTACCCTCTGGAGGGGCATTGCTGTTGGGATGAAAGCATGGATGTGACCACACCACCCTCCCAGGGCTGAACACAGCCTTCCTGAATATGTTGGCTTTGCTTTATAGGTCCAGATCAGGAGAGGTGCCATTGCCTCTGATCTGAAAAGACTTTAGTGCCTGAATGGATTTATTTAACACCTGAGATCATGTTTCAGCCTGGCTGAGGACTGAAGGCTCATGGGAGGTGGCTGATCCTCTATGCTGCAGGTGACAACACTATGCGGCATTAGAAAACACAGGTCATAACTACATCTGGAGCAGTGAAAGGTGGAAAAAAAGATACCTTGTTCTCCAGGAAGCCCTTGCTTCAGCATTGGAGCAGCAAAGATAAAGTGTTCAGGGCTAACTTCATCCCTGGTTCATCCCTGGAATAAAAGTTGCATCTTGAAGAGACTCACCTTCCATTGGCCTTCAATAGGCTCTGCACCACCACCAGCTGTGCACTGTATTTATTAGATCCTAGAGTATGAAGATAATAGCAAAAAAGTAAGGAAAAAAAAATCAGGAAACTAATGGTAAACAAACATAAGCTTCTATCAATGAGCATCTAAATTCTTCTGCCATTGTCTCTTTCCACCCTTGCGGATCACACTCCCACAGAGAGGAACTCATATTGTTTCCTCCTGCTATATGAATATTGTAATTCACTGCATACAAGCATTGATGCCAGATACCCTGAGGAAGAAGCCCGTGGTGTTTAATCTGTAGTGCAAGAATGCGTTTGGTGGCTTCTTATCTGTCTGGAGTCTAAAATGCAAAACATTCACTAAACTATGTGTTATTAGAGATGATATGATATCCTCAATCCATGCATCAAAAAAAAGTTTGAAAGTGATCCCTGAGGGAAGCTGTTGAAAGTGGCTTTCCACAACCTAAATGTGAATGGTGAGAATGTAAATACTTTCATTTTTTATAAAGAGGGTGGTGAGACACTGGCCCAGGTTGCCCATAGAGGTGATAGAAGTGCCCCATCCCTGGAAACATTCCAGGTTAGGTTGGACAGGGCTCTGAGCAACCTGCTCTAGTTGAAGATGTCCCTGTTCACTGCAGAGAGGTTGGGCTAGGTGAGCTTTGAAGGCCCCTTCCTACCCAAACCATTCTGCGATTCTGTGATTCATTCAAGCAGCATGAAATGCCTCCATGATCACTAGCTCCTGCACACGCAGCTGTTCACACACAACTGATGTGCAGTGGCTGTGTCCCAGACACTTGTCCCAGTGGGTTGCAATGCCATTTAAAAGGACCCATTTCTTTCCATCCACAGTGAGGGCAGCCAGATCCCTGGCTGTCCAGAGCCAGTGGGTACTGGGATGCAGGAGTGGGGATGGTGCTTGTCGCAGGGGACTGTAAAGCAATTCTTCCTGAGGATATTACCACACTGCTTTCCTCAGCACCAGCTTTCCTTGCTTCCCTCTGTCCTTGTTTTTGGACCCTGGTATTGTCCTAGTGTACCATTGCCACACAGGGTATTGGAGTCTGTGTTAAACCAGCATATAAAATTGAGGGTAATTTGTTTGGGATGTGGCAGCTGAAGAACTTCGTGCTTCAGGTTCACTTGGTTAAAAAAGATTGGGGTGTGGGGAGAAAGGCAAACATTTCCCCTTGGCCTTTTTTCTTTGGCTGAAGGGAATGATTTTATTTGAGATGATTTTTTTCTTTTTTTTTTTCTTTTTTTTTTAAATTAAAGCCTCTGAGAAGTAATATTGCATCTTCAAAAAAAACCTGCTGAACTCAACTGCTTTTAGCAAGCGCATGCAAAATTTTCCCCTCAGGATCCTTAGAGGCCCTGGAGTGCCTGCCTTGCAAAACCTGGGGCAGTGAACAGAGTCACTTGAGAGTGATCTCCATAGGATACCTTTAGACAGTGTGCTTACGTGTATTTATAAATATATCTATACATTTAACACATCAAATTCTTTTTTGGTATGTTACTGCACGCAGTGAGCAGAAAGAAAAATAATGCAGAACCAAGATATCAAAAGAAACGCTGCCCAGCTGGTAAACTCTGAAAAAGAAAAAAACCCAAAACCCTCTACGAGGCACAGACACAAGCAGTTTTTATCATCGGCTTTCTCTTGCCGCTTAATATACATGGTTATTTCTTTGTGATCATTTCAGATGCCTCAGGAACAGTACGCACACCGGAGCACGATGCAGACCTCGGAAGGACCCCAGGTATACAAAGTGGGGATTTATGGCTGGAGGAAGAGATGCCTCTATTTCTTTGTGCTGCTCCTAATGATTTTAATCCTGGTGAACCTTGCTATGACCATCTGGATTCTGAAGGTTATGAACTTCACAATTGTAAGTAGGGGTTACCCTGAAAGGTCTGGGGAAGATGAGGGAGGGTGATGGTCTTTTCTCTGGGCATGACTTCAGATACAGCTTGGATAACGGGGTGATTTAGTTGCCATGGATAGCTGATTTTGCAGGGAGAAACAAGTTTACCCAGTGATTCTTTTTCTGCTGGAGATGTCTGCGGTATTGCCAAGCTGAGGAATTAGCTCAGCATTGCAAATCATATTCCTTTTTCCTGCTGTATACATACATGTATATATGTAAACAATATACACCACTCTCCCCCAATTTTCAGTTATAAAGTGCTTTAAAATTACTGAAAATATGTTATTTTGGACTGGTGTGTGGGAATGTGTTTTGAGCCTTTCTCTTAGACTTTTTCTGCTTTTCTTCATGACTGGGAAGTCAAGAAACTTGATTTGCCTTTTCCTAGGGACTGTTGATGTTATTCCATAATGACATGGTTCTAGAAGCTTCGTGAAGAAAATTTCCAGGGTGGCTCTCGTGGTATGGTATTTAGGTAGAGCAGATCTTTATCCTCAGTGTGCTGTGGTTGGTGCACATCAGTCCTTGGCTGGCGTCAGCTGTCCAGAAGCCCCTAGAAAAATGTTGGGCAGCTGTACCGAAAGGCAGATTACACTGGGGAAGATGGTGCCTTCTGCAGCCATAGCCCTCTATGCATCACTTGAACTCTGTTCAAACTCTTTTTGAGATTGTAAGAGGTGCCTTGACCTTGAATTGCCTTTTTACAGGAATTTCTCTGCTCCTGCTCAAACACCTTGAAAATCAGGACTTGATGAACCAGACACACCTCACTTCCAGGGCTAGTGGGCCTTTATATATGACACGTCCCAGTTTTTCAGTAGATAATTTGGTCAAGCAGAGTGAAAATTAAATGACTGGTTCTCTCTTCTTCAAAGGAGTCATTGCCACCTTGGTCAGATGGAATTATTTTAGGGTCACTTGAGTCTTCAGGAGAAGCTAAGTTTGAGGCTTTAATCCTGAATTTACTTCATGAGAGAGTTGTAAGGCTAAATTCCCCTAGACCCCTTTCAAGACCTTTGCCAGCTAGGCTCCAACGTGAGCAGCGTGTTTGAAGTCTCCCGGCATTTCTTTCTCTGCTTTGGTCTTGTGAAGCCCTGAACAGCTGTGTTCAACATTATGTCATTAATGGGCCATGAGAAGTTGAGTAAACACTGTGACTTACTGTACCCAGCAGACAAAATACTGTGTCAGGGGAGCATGCAGCATTCATTTTCTCTAACCAGGATGCTGTCAAGGTGTGCAGAAGATTGCAATGCATGTGTGCTTAGGGAGCAAGCAATTATAAAGTAGCAATCCACAAAAAGCTCCTGTGAGTGGGTTAAGAAGAAGCCAAACTGGGGCAATTAATGCTTAACCAGACCAGTTATTTAATCGTGTGAAATAGATGCCATTTTGATACACATTTTGCGCTGAACTGTGGTCTTTAGATTAATGTAGTTGAAAAATAGATATTTCTGAGGTGATGGAAGACTTGGTCATTGGCTCGTTGTACAGGCAGTAGCATGGGTATCATCAGCTTAAGCACAAAATAATAGGATTTCAGATTCTCGCTTTTTAGGAATGCAAATTTCTTTCTTTAGAGTAATGTAACTTACATGTTGGTTTCGTACTTTCTGCTGTTTGGTGATGGTGGTCAGTCAACTCTACAAGTTGCTTGGGAGGCCAGGTGACCTTCTCTGCTGCTTTCTCGCTCAGTGCACTTTCCTGGTTCATTGCATTTTGCAGGCCATCTGCAGAAGGGTCGTCTCCTAGGGAAATGTACAGAAACCTTCCTCTTCCAGCAGCTCTCTCACCCCATGAGGATATACCCTGGCTTTTTGGGGGGATGCACTGATCTTCAAGCTCTTGTCTGATTCTGTTTCTGTAAGTAGTCACTTGCTAGCTGAGTCCCTTAGGATTAGTCCAGGGTAAATTATATTTGTATATGGTTTTAGTTAATTTATATCTTCTGATGTTAGTAGGCAATGAACAGCATTTGGTGATAAAAAGACAGATGGTAGTGCTGAATTCTGCAGTGGAAACCACTTCATGGTTATAGGCATGGCCACACTAGTCAGGGCATGTGAGTCTGACACAGCTGATTGGAAATAAGTATAAGAATGGGGCATGCAAAATGTGATCCTTGCCCCAATATGCACCCATTCATTTGCTGGTCTCCTGCAGCTCCTGCAGCTGCTTCGGATCCTGCTCTGCAATCCCCCCTGCACCATTCCCCGAGGCTGAGAAAACCACTTTGCTAAGTGAATTTTTAGAGGCAGACTTATCTCTATATAACAAATGTAGGAAAATTCTCAAATGAGGAGATGTAAATATGGAAAAAAACTTTAATTTGTTCCTGTTCTGATAAGAGGAGCTGAGAGTCCTCCAGGGGCAGGGGAATGATTCGAGTAGTCAGTAAGCAATAGCTGCTGCTTACCATGTCTGAGTTAGCCCCATGCTTGCAAAGGAAAAATGGAAGGGAAAGTTTGTAGTTCTATTATTGTGGAAAATATAGTATTTGCAATACCTACTCACCTCTGAGCTCTCCTCCCAGAACCTGAGTCTATTCAATTCCACAGAACAGTCCTGGCACTTACTAGAATTTAATGAGTGCTCATTATAGCCAATAAGTACTCACAGTATTTTAATGAGCATAGCAAACCTGCTCAAAAAAACTCGGGGATGTTTTAAATGCTGATAATGGGGACTGGAGAAGGGAGGAGGAGATGAAGCAAGACAGTCTCAGGGTAAAAAAATCCCACCTTCTCATGCATGTTGTATTAACATCCATCCATTCCATTTCTGTGCCAAGCACTGACCTGCCTTTCTCTCACCTTGTATGTCCCACCGGCTTGTTCTCCAGAAGACCACTCCTAAAAAATCAAACCATAAGCTTCCAATTCATGGCTTTTAATAAGCAAGAAATCACTAATTTATTCTAGGTTTTGCTTTTATCTGAACATTCAAGGCTTAAATGAATTTGTGTAGCTATTGCTTTTTACATGAGGCTGTTAAAGCGGTGTCACGTTTGCTTGGGGCCAGTTGGTCACTGTCAGGTCTATCCTCTGATGCAGTCATTCACTTCTCACGTAGTATTTGATCCTCAATTTATTTTAAATGCCTTTATCAGGCACAGGCTGTATGAAAAACAGGCCTGGAGGCGACCTCAAATATCATCTGTCTGTCCCACGGGTGGTTCCCATACCCAGGTCCATTTATCCTGTTTACTTACATCAGGGCTGCACTGCTCTGGGACTGTGGGAAGCTCTCTGAAGGTTGCTACCTCTAAACCTTCCTTTGATTTTTAAGCCAAGCCACAGAATGAATCTGGATCAAAGCCACTAATTTGGGTTGAAACCCAAAGGCATCTACAAGGTGGCCTAACCTAATTGAGGTAGAAACCACCATTCAGCATTCAATTTTCTGATGATATATAGGTAAGGGGAACTCCGCTTCNGGGCAATGACAATGTGTTGGCCTCTCTCCACAAGGGTAGCATACAATGCCTGGTATTTTTAACAGTGTTAGGAGTCTAAAGCATTATCCATTAGTGCCCCTTGGTATGCTGTTAGGCAGCAGGAAGACTTCTAAACTGAACAGATGAGAACTGTGTCCTGTTGTGACAATATTTGAATGCCAAACACACACCTACTTGTCTGCCCATCAAACCACTGAGGATCTTTTGCTTTTCCTTTGTCCTCCCCTGGTGTTACTATCCATAGCTGCCTGTTCATGTGTTTTGGATGGTAACCTCTTTGGGACAGAAGCTGTTTGCATAGGGCATCCTGTGTATATATTGGCAGGTTCTGCTAGACTGTAAGTAATAATAAATGGAGAAATAATATTTTCCCCTAATCAACTTGCAAGGCTTGAAATTCTTGGAGAACTGTCTTCTAAGAATCATCCAAAGCAAAGGCTTCAAAGTAGTCTTTCTAAGGAAGATATTCTGTAACTTTGGTATTCAGGAGGCCCTTCACGAGCCAAACATGACATCTTCCTCCAAAACAGGTGAGCATGTGCTGCTTCCAGGTCTGTGCAAATCCGTGCAGACCGCTTGAGCTGTCTGTGTTCATCTTTGAGGAAATGAAATGTAGAAATGGGGAGACAATGACCTGCCTTATTCCATCCTCCTTAGGATGCAGAGAGAGGGGGATCTCCCTCTCCTGGCTTGGTCAGGCTGAGGTTGGGATGCTCCCTAATCGCTCTTTGTTCTCCTTCCAGAACTATGCAAGATTTTTGGAAGGTTTACATTCATTAGGATGAGGTTCAGCTGTATTTTATTATTTTAATTAAGCAGGAACAAATTACTCCAATTGTTCAGATTTTTCCTTTTTTTTTTTGCTGTAGGCAGGATTCATAGCTGAAGAGATATGTTTGAGCATCATTGAATGAAATGTTAGCAATTTGGGGAAACAAACTGCTGGCGTAGATGGCACAAATGCTAAATATCATTATTATCTTGCTTCCTTTATTAAAAGTTGATAAGAAAAATGGGCTTTTAAAGTTTGGTTATGAACAGTTACTTCCAATACAATTACTCCCTCTTGTGTGTAAACTACCTGCCACATTTTAATTACAGGAAAACAGTAGGGTAATAACACAGCAGTAAAGATGGATTAGAGGTAGGAAAGCTCATTGCCGTAACAGACGGGATAATTTTATTAATGATTGGAAGGAACAGACTTTGTTCTTTTTTTTTTTTTTAAAATAAGAATTATCTCCGAAGAAAATGACTATGCAGTTTATATTGCCTTTTCATGCTTTCTTTCGGGTCTCTTTAGGTGCAATGGTAAGGCCAACATGGGAAAGAAATCTGATCTGCTTTTCAGCTTCTGCTTTGTAGTGCAACTGTAATCAGTCAGCTATGGTTATTTAGAGTTAGAAATAATATTACCATATTCTTATGGAGGGAAGGATGAAGTTCTTTTTCTCTCTCTCCTTGGCTCACACTCATACAATATTGTGCACTTTTCCATCCTAATTCATGCAGTTCTTTTTAGAAAGCAAGTAATTGTTTCGAGACTACCTGCAGAACCCAAAAGCTTAGTGTCCCTTTCTTTCTTCATTCACATGAACTGCATCTTCTGATATAAAGATTCAGTTTCTGTATTTTTCAGAGGCAGAAGAAAGGGGTCTTTTTTATTAGCATCCTTATTGTGGAAGAAGCTACTGCATAAGCTCTGTACTTACTACTCACCAGGAGTGAGAGATATTATAAATGTCATCATACTAGAAAAACTTTTAGTGGTGCTGTTTGCCTACTGGACACCAAAGAATTTAGCCCTGGCACCCCAATAGCCCTGGACCCAGCGTTTCTTGGCTAGTACTGCTTCTGATTTGAAGGAAGCTGTTGGAAACTCAGTAACACCCCTCTCCTCCTACTTGCAGTTCAGCGCTTGAACACAGGCAAAACATCATCTGGCAGATTTGCTGTATGGGCCATGCTGTTGAGCCTCACTAACCAGTCTTCTGCATTTCTCCACAGCAGGAAAATACATTGCTGCTTTATGGCTTTGTTTGGTCCCTGCAAGAACAGAGGGATAAAAATAGATAGAGGAGGGAGGAAAGTGCCAGGGATTTGGGGGGTTTGCAATGTGAGGCTGAGCATTTGATCTCTGGCATAACACTTAATTTCCACGCATTTCTGCCTGTGAACTGAGAGGGTCTCGTCTGCTGGTGCCCCACGTCCCTGCTGTGCTGCAGGAAGCGCAATGGGAAGCTTTATCAGACTGGGATTTGCTGCTTCGTGGTATGATAGCATCAGGATCCTGCAAACAGCAAGGAGGGCATGGGCGGGCTTTGCAGGGAGGGTGAGTCATAAACTCTTGATCCCAGATCACCCCTTCTGCCACCTCCCTCCAGAGGGGATTGTTCTCAGCTTCTCTTTCATCTGAAGAAATAAGATATTTCACATTAGCATTCGTCTCAGTGCCAACAAAAGATCTTCAGACTAGCAGTTCTGAAGCAGAGAGAGATTTGTCTCTAAGAGAACATGTAAAAGGTATTATTATAAATGTGCGAAAGAACAAAAACAAGCTCGCTGCTAAAATGTTGATAATCAGTTACTCCTCTGAATAGTTTACAATCTGATCCCTCCCCATATTCTCACAGTACAGTAGGAGAAATGATTTAATTTGGGAATCCACACAGAGTGATATGCCAAGCTGAGCCATAGAGTAAGTTTTCCACTGCTTCTTATCTTGTTCCTTGTGTTTTTTTTTTTCCTCCTGAGCTTCCTGACATCACTTCTGAACCCTCTGTGTGACAGAAAGCAATGACCTTCTCAGCTTTGAAAACCTAACAGCCACTGCTGTAATAAAAATATAATTCTTCTGAAGCACCTCTTCTGCGTGGTTGCCTGAAGGCTGAGATGCTGCTTGGAGTAGCCTCCATGCCTTCTTCAGCTTGTCCTGGAACTGTAAAACCATCAGCTTTTCAAAGAGCTACTTCTTGAAATGTTTCTTGGCATTCACTCCTGAACTCCTGCTGTTTGCATCTTGAGTTGTAGTGTAATCCATGGAAAATGGATGGAGGCGTCTCTCTCTTACACTGTAAATGACTGTTCAGAGCACAAAGTACTGAGCAGCAGAAGCCTTCAGCTGCTTTGGGTGAAGCCCCAGCTTGCAGGCTAACTGCTGCCTGTTAGCTATGATAAGCTTGTACCTGACTAAACAAAAGAAGTAAGGAAAAAAAGTGGCATATTCTCTCTGCAGCTGTATGTGTTTACTTCATTTACCTTCTGTGTAACTGTCAGAACCATCTCTAAAGACTGACAGTGTTGAGGACAGGAGTACAGATCTGTGGTTGTGTGGAGTCCATCTTTCCCCTCCCCTCTCACAGGCACTATGTTATCTCTTCTCCACTTTTACGCTACCATCCCCGATTTGATAGATGCCTTTAAAATAGTTGCTACCATTTCATGTGCCTGTTCTTCCAGAATTCTGCTACAGAGATGAGCTTGAATATACCATTTGAATTCATCATAGCTTGCATTTTAGTTCTGGTCATTTCCACTTCAATTACATCTCCCCTATTACCCATCCTGCCTTTGCTGTCGTGGTCAACAGTAAGATGGACTGAGGTAATTATTTGTATTGAGGCCCGAGTTTCTATGGGACTACACTCCAGTGCACTTGCATGAAGGACAACCTGTTAACACTAAAATTATTTGCTTGCAGGCAGATTTATAGAAGAGGAATAGATTTACGCAGGTAATTCAGCCTTGACCTCTTGAGTTCTCATTACTTTGCATCCACTCAACACTACTGCCCACCTCTTTGCTTTTTAAATGAGATCCAGTAACTAATAGTGAAATTATGGCAATCTGCTATATGAAATTTGTGATTATTTGCATTTAATTAAAGGCTTCTGTTGAGAAAATGAAGGGCGGCTTAACCTCAGAGAAACCTCTACATCTCTGGTAATTGCTTCTAATTGAAGTCTTCAGAGTTTCCACCCCACCACAGAAAAAGGAAAAAAAACCCCAA